>NJDD01001709.1:89449-112709 GCA_002245505.1 Calephelis nemesis | reverse complement strand
CGGGTTTTAACTGGCAATACTAAACACATCGACTCATATGAGATATGAAATAAGAAAAAATCTTTGGTTTGGTTTTATATGTATTGCCCTTGATGTCATGTTTACATTCTCAGAGTCACCGTTAATTAAAGTTCATTCGTATAAGTTAAAATTTGTAATAAACCGGTTAGCGTAAAACGCAGCAGACTAGTAATTATATATTTTTCTAACTGGTGCTTGGTGTTTTCGGCTGCATACTGTATAAAGCTATGATTACATTTGACACCCGCTACTCGTAGCTCTTATGATAATATTTAAAAATGGCGACGACGCGATTGTGTTTTCGTGAGAGAGACCTTTCACACTGTGCGTTGGTTCGGGCTGCTCCGCATGCGTCCGCAATATCACGCACCGTGGGAAGCCAGCTTTAATAAAAGTATATTACATGCGAAAGTCTGCAAAGATGTTATTTTGCATGTTTATTAAACTAAAATCTTGAGATGGATTAAGATTGTAGGGTGTATTTTTAAATGCAGACTCCGGGTTCTTTTGCAGAAATGACGATTTGCCTTCCTACTGGACAGCTCGAAAAAGGCGAGCAAATTTTACCGTCACTAACACCGTGACATCTGACTAGGTGGTAGAGTTTCGCAGCGACTCGCCCGGATTGGTACCACTGCCTTACCTATTTCTGTCGACATAACGTCAGTGGTTGCCCTTGACGTGTTCCGGTGCGGAGGACAAGTTAGGTGGTAAACTTAATTTTGCTCGAGGCCTAACATCTCGGCTTCAGCTTGGCAACGCATCATTATTACCTTCGGTGTATCTAGACGTTATGAATTTCTTACCATCAGGAAATCCGTCTGCTTGTTTGCCTTCCAATATCATAATTAAAAGACAAAATCGCGTGCATGTTTATGTATTTTATTCCTCGCATACAGCTCGCAATCTCGGCTTTCATGAATCCAAATTGTATGCAAATCACTCTGCATATAAAGCTCTGCACCAATTGCTGTACAAAAAAAAGACATTTAATATAGATTGACAACGTGTCACCTTAATTAAACAATCATTAAGGTGAATTTCTTGTGAGTAAAAATAAAAAGCAACACGTTTAACGTTAATACGGCATTAAAAGGCATGGTCAAGGGACATTGGGCCCAATTTTATGGCCTCGTTACTGACTGGCCAGTGTTTTTTACTGTGCGAGTAGTGACAGTATAGCCCTTTCGCTCGACCTACTCCATTACGGATAAAACGAGTTCGGACGTCAATATCATCGGGCTCATTTGAATTAATACTATCGGCTATTTTAATTAATAGTTTAACCTGAATAGTTAAAGCAAGATAATAATTGTTTGACATGTGATTCGTGAAGTACTTGAAAGTGTATTTTTCTATTACAATATTTGTACATTTAATTTCTTGATGAAATGCGCATTTTGTCTTCCAGCTGTTGACTGTTAAGTTCACACTATTTAGCCAGAGGTATTCTTCAGTTTTTAGAGATAATTGTCGATAATTAGTAGGCATAAATGCTACTGGTGCGTAACTATCTTGTTCTAAAGATATCAGGGGCCCTACCATGAACGCTTAAAGCAGTATTATTTCCATCTTGCTAAATGTCTGCCTTTATAAGCAACTTTATGGTATACGTCATAAGGTTGTCTTTCTCGACTGACAATTAGTATTGTTGAAATAGTACTGTTTTAAGAGCTTATGGTAACCCCCCAGGTCCTTAATCTGCTGCTCTATTGCCATACCAGAATAGGACTGTGCTGAACACATTGTGATGACGACAGGAATATGTGCATGTCGATCCAATTGCTACACAACCACTTGACTCATAACTTACTAAAATTTAAAAAAATCGATAACTCACGACATAACCTACATGTAACATGTAACCTACGTGCGATGTAGCCAACAGTCATCTTGATCACATTAGCTTTTTCAAAAAAATGTCGGCATTGAAATCGTTCAATTCGTTTATCTGTTATAATGCCACAGACAGACGCACACTTACACCCAGACTGAGGCAAGTCAAACTTACAATAGCTATTTTTACATCGAGTGTTAAAAATAATGTGCAGACACGTAAATAATAAAAGTTATTTGTGTAGATAAAATAAACGATAAAAGTTGTTTAAACAATGCAATATAAAGTGCCCATCCAAGAAGTTAACAAAAATGTTTATTAAATTTGTTCAAATATAAATATTGCAATAAACGCATGGTGTGTGTATAGTTTATTACAGGATTTACTATACTCACCATAAAGTATGAGGGGTATAAAACCTCTCATCGTTTATTAGTACCTCAAATAACATTGTAGCTGGTAACTTTGTGGTGTGTACTACGGCTAACCTTGATGGATAAGTAAAACGCAAGGACTTATATGAGATAGACATGCACTTACCATAATAAAATACCTGTAAAAATGTAAATTCTTATTTTATATTATTTCAAGGGTTCACCTGCTTGTAGCGTACGAAAGTTGATCTTCTAAGGGCAACTTGCACATTCCCGGGTTACATTTGACACTGAGTTAAACTGTCAAATATAAGGTGATTTAACCCGAGTTAGACGTTAACTCAATGTTAAAGACTTAAACCAGGAACGTGCAAGTGGCCCTAATAGTAATAAAATATAAATCTCCTGTAGACACATACATGAAAGTAATAAAACTTTGTCAACTTAAACCTTGGAGTACTTTAGTCTATGTTTATTAATAAGATGGCAAAGGTTTTTTTAGTGCTAGTAAGTTTACCAGCTGTCATACTCTCCAACAGAAACCCGACTGTGGGGAGTTTTGACTCGAATTATGGTGCCAGGAATCGTGGCCGGGTTATGGTAGTATTAAAATGGGATCAGCTGTCGCACCAAGTGATTGAAAATTCTATTAATATTAAAATTGAACCTCTCGTTTGTTATTGATCTAAAAGCAACATGATAAGGATCACACGCATATATTTCATGATATATAAATAGATAAACTCGCGTAGTTGGTCCAGGAACATTTATTATTATTTATCCTGTTGCATGTTGTTCGCCTCTGTGGTCTAGCCCTGTGTTGGCATTGGTTTTATTCGCTAATCGGTCCTCTGAATTAGTGTTTCTTTAGTTTTTTTAAAATAAAAACTACACTGCTTGAGTTGTTTGCATAAGTACACAATTGGCGATAGGTTTGCCATCTGTCACATAATGGGACTAAGTACTACCTTCTGCTGACTGCGGGTGCTCTTGTTATAACTCTACTAAGATAATAAGTAAGATAGGCAGCTCGTTAAAGGTGAGCATAGGCTTACCGTCAATAGCACCGTGACATCTGACCAGGTGGTAGAGTTTCGCAGCGACTCACCCGCATTGGTACCACTGCCTTATCTAAACCTCATGACGTGTTCCAGGCGGACAAGTTAGGCTGTAAACTTACCTTTGTTCGAGGTGTAACATCCTGGCCGCAGGTTGGCAACGCACCATTACTCTAGGTGTCTCTAGGTGGCTTGAATTTCTTACCATCAGGAAATCCGTCTGCTTGCATGCATGCCTTCCAATATCATAAAAAAGTAGTACTAACTACATACATACATACATATACTAACCACTACCTAAGATAGCAACGTGGTAGTATGAGTCTTCTATCTCTAGGTGACATGTCTACCTTAGTTTGCATAGAAGTTATCGGCGTAGCGTAGATATGAGCGAAATATGGTAATTCGGACATCATTTGCGCATACACTTCAGTAGTTAGTTAACCAAGTAACCTCAGGCGACACGGCCAGGTTAACTCCACTGGAGAGCGACTGCGGCGCACTCTGGCGGCTCGTTGTGGCACTTAACATGTTTAAACTCTCCCCGTAACAGCGGTGATTAGAAACAAAACGATGTAGACTTTTATGAAAAAACCATTCTTAATTGGTAGTTTTTAACCGACTCTAAAAAAGAGGAAATTCTCAATTCGACTGTATGTTTTTTTGCATGTTTGTAAAACGGTTTTTTGGCTAAAGAAACCCCTATTTTGTTGGTTCTCTTTCAGATAGGTCATGACTCTGACGTGGTTCCATATTAATTTTATCATGATCGGAGTTAGGACTAGTAGTAGAGTCATAGTAGTAGTAGGATGTTGAGAAAATTATCTGAGGCCATCTACGAATTATTAGCTATAGCGAAAAAAGAATGAAAATGGTACTCAATGAAATAGTTGAATTCGGTTTTTACAGGTTTTTTACTGCGCTTAGACTATAAGTTAATGTGTTTAATGTATGACAAAATCATGAAACAGGTAATTATTTTTCATTCCCTTTTGATTTTGAGCTTCTTTAATCATATAGGCCAGAATGGCTTTCTTGCTAAGCTACTTTTAAGATGCTTGCTTTGTTTTTATTACTAACACCGTGAACGTATTCAAGTAATGCGAAGATTCTTTCGGAAAAGTACCATCGCCCCAACTTTATTAGCTCCGCAAGGGATATTCGCCAATGCAAGAGAAGAAGTAGTAAACTTAAGGTTTATAATATTGAATGTTGTTGTATGTAATCAGTATAATTAATAATAATATCATAAGTAATATTAATCTTTTGAGCATTAACACAAACAAATGACAATTTGATCTGACACAATCGAGTAATACTTCATTAAACAACTTAATAACATTTGAACGGGAGTTGATGGGGTGAAATATATTTTCGTGGCAGCATATTGTGTTGACAAGGACCGTTTATGACGTCAAAGAGGTTCCTATCGCGGGGGCTCGTGGATCGTTATTGTTTTAGAATGCCTACATGTACAGTTGCCTTTATTAAGGCTATGACACACCATGTGTATTTGAAATTTCACGACAAATGTACAATAAAATAAACTCACACCTTATTTTTCTAGAAACCATTTTCATGTTCAAAGAACATAACTATATGAAATCAGTTATTCGTGGTGGTTTCTATTAAATTGTTTTTTTTGATATTTGATTATATTTTTGTACTACAATTAGATTAGTTTGAGATTAAATTGACTAAAATGTAAAATTTTTCATTGTCTTTAGTTTTAGTTGATTTACATTTTATCCTAATTTTGTGAACGTGATTGTTTTGTTTTCGACTAGAATTTTTATAAATCGCTGATCTGTCGTAATCTGTTTGTTGTTTTGTATAGAATATACTTTGAAAAACTAAATTGCTTTGACTATTTTAGCTTTCTTGTCAATATACAGTAGGCAAAATTTCAACAAAATAGGTTTTTATGGAAAAATTTAATAGCGTACGCTCGCACAAAGTTTTTGTAAACTACTAGGTATATATGTACGTCGAAAGTGTGTGTACATATTATGTTAATATTGTTCAACGCATACAAAAAAAGTCATGTCAGTCGTCACTGTCATGTTAAACATTTCGTAAAGCGTATGTTTACTTAAAGCAGTAGTAACAAGTTTGGCAATCAGACGCGCCACTTGTAAAATACGCGGTGCTCGTGCTAATTGCTGTCAAAATGTGTGTAGTGGCCCTAAGAATGTATAGTTTACGGTAAAGGGGCCTCAAGTTGTAAATGCGACCGCACAGAGCGGTCGTAATCCGAGATTATCCACTTTTGGTAACATATCATAATACATATAAAAATATAACTACCTATCCCTGACGCCATTCAGGTCGTACATCGCTTGTTCCCTCCGCTTTTTATAGAGATGTTTTCTGGTGTCTTACTGCTGCTTCGCTTACGGTAGGGTTTCTCATACTTTCGGCTTTACGTACCCCTGTTAAAGTTTCCAGGTGACAGCGAACCCCCTTAATTAACTAATTAAAGCCCCCCCCCCAAAGAAAACAATAAAATTGACTGTTAAGGAAAATAATGTTTTTATTTCAATAAAAGGTAACAATAAAGTGCCAAAAGAAATATATTTTTACTACTATTAATGTGATGGGTGTGCTTGTTTCTTGTTACAAATGGAGTCAATCGTAGGAGTAATTTTGTCGCGTACCCCCCTGCCGTCGAATGGCGTACCCCACTTTGCGAAACCCTGGCTTACGGCAATGACTAAAATTGTGAGGATGAATATCAAGAAGCGTGGTAGTTTTCAAGTTACTCTAGTGAATTGAAATATTTGGCTGGCTGAGTATTAAGAAAGAAAGAATATTATTTATTTGCGAAATATGTGTGTAAATGAGATGTTACAAAAATATTTAAGTATGTTAACATATTCTACCATATTTTGGTATGCAAATATTTTAATATTTATTACATATACTAGCCTTTAATTATTTATATTTGTAACTGGTTTAATTATTTATTATCAAACATTTTAAAACTAATTAAATTTAACCCTGTCTACCTTAAAACCACCATTATACTAGTATAATTATTACCATTATAAATATATTATTATTACCAGCCTATTTGTAAGTTTTAGTGTTCGTTATAACTGGTGATGGTCGTTTCTTGTTATCTACTAAACTATTTATTATTTTGATTAAAATGAACTAATAAAATATGTTATTCGAATGCTTGTCAGAATTTGAATTTAGTGTCTCTGTGTAGCCGATTAATGTACCGAATAGACAATCGTGATTATTTCAATCGTGATTAAGTCAATAACGATTAATGTAATAAATCACGCACCATTCGCCCCATTCTCTTCGATTAAGTAGATTAACTTGGCGATATCGTGATTACACGAAGTCAAAATGTTGTCAATACCGGGGTAGTCGTGTTGTATGTTAATTAATGTTCAATGGTCGGGTCGTGCTCGCCGGCATTGACCCCGCGACCCTACTCTGACGCAACCAATGTCATCACAACCATCAATCACTTGCTCGACTGTGACGTTCGCAAGGTGACTACACATTGTACTAATGCATACTTATTTAACCATTCTATGATAATTTTGTTTGTGATTTCCTAAAGTGTGCCGTGAGTGCCGTGACATCATACTACACCAAAGACAGAATAATATTAGCATCGTAGCTTTTTTGTTTTTTCTTGAATGGCTAATTTGTTGCTGACCGCTAGGTTTTTACAACTTCACCGGGCTATAACAGCGTGGCCTATGCATATCTTAAAACCAGATATGAAAAACATGAAACGAAAAGGGACAATGAAAATAATAAGAAAATTGAGTCGTAGCGTGTGGCAAAACTAGTCTCTAAATCTATACTAATATTATGAATGCGTGTACGTCTGTTTGTTGCTCTTTACGCTTAAACAGCTGAACTAATTTTTATGAAATTTGATAGGCATACAGCTAAAGATCCGAGTTCAATTAAGCCTATATTTAAATTCGATTTTTTTTAATATCAATTCCCGAATTACGATAGTGTGAACGAAAATCGGAAATATTTTACGCTGACGAAGTCACGGGCAAAATGTATATTTTACATGTCATATAGCAAATATATCGGTATATTTCTAAATGTAGTGGGTATTGGGTAGATTCTGTATTTGTTTTTGGGTCTGGACTGTGTTTATTAAATTTATTCGTGTATCTATTGAAGTATTTCAATGTATTAGTATCGTTGCCTAACACCCATAACGTAAGCTTATAATTTTGCTCTTAGGATTACATAGATTTGTGTGTTTTGTCAGTTATGCAAATTTTTATATTGATTCAATCTTTTTATTTATGTAAATTGACTTTTTTCCCCAACCTTTCACAATTTCTAAGACTTAATTACCTTAATGTGAGCTGGCCTTTAAATTAACGTCACAAAATGTAATCCATCAAATATGTTTGAAAACCTGTTGTATCATTTAAATCCGGTTGTTTTGCATATTTAGTCGCTTCATTTGTCTGGCTTAGCTAGCTACTTTCAAAGAAAAAAAATATTAGGTGGTAATAATGTCTATTACACACTTTCCTTTACATATTCAGATTATGCCAATCTTCTCAGGGTACCGTATGGAATGGTTAGGTACGTAATTCTTTGATCTCAGTTTAAGACTGTTTTGTGTTTAAAGTTTTTCACTTTAAACACAAACTTACCTTTTTAATTTCATCCTGTAATGGATGCTGATAAGCAATAGTGAATCAACACACAAAAAGTTAAACTGGTGACTATTCATCTATTCTGATAGTGTAAAATGTTTTAAACGTCAAAAAGAGAGTTTTAAGTAATCCATAGTTTTATGTTACATTAAATATGGAAAGTGCATTTTTATTATTAAATAAATTTTGAAAAAAATATATGTAGGTAGACACCTAATAGTCACTAATTTTACTTTTTGTGGATTGACACACTATTGCTTATCACCATCCAGTTATAAATGACATCAACGCGCAAGATTTTATTTATAATACATCTGTTGTGATTTCAGTATAGACCGCAATTGTTGGTTGCATATTCTACTAACATTAATATCAATGAAAATCAAAACTACCGCACTTCAAACAATTCTATCATTACTCATCAATTATTTACGAGGTTTATAATAGAGAATATATTTTGGGAATCTTTCCACTTGGCAGCAGTCCAACTGGGAAACCCCTGTTGACCAGACGTTAAAATAATTAAGGATTTTTGTCTTCGATGGACGGTTGTAAGCTAGATTACGTGTTTTACAGTTAGGTAGCAATTTTAATTTGGTTAGAAATTCTTTATTAAAGAGAAAAAAAACCTTGAACTAATTACATCTGTATGTACTTTCTATTAGTACGTTTGAAGCAAATATAGTCTAATTTGTTCAAAATAAAAAAAAAGTAATCTATGCATCTAAGCCATAAAGTCACGACCGTTGCGGACGTTGAGGTGTAATAATTGATAAAGATATATAATATTATAAAAGGAAAATATTTAATTTTTTGTTTGCTTGTTTGAAATGAATAGGCTATGAAACTACTGGACCGATTTTAAAAACACACCTTTCACCTTTAGAATGCTACATTATCCCTGAGTTACAACTTAGGCTTTGTTTCATCAAAATTGGTGAACCAAAAATCAAGTTACGCAAGTAAAGCTGCATGAATCTGCTAGTTGACTAATAAATACTGAATATCGACATCCAAATACATTCATATTTGTATATTTAGAAAAATGTTACGACAAAAACATAATGTTGTGAGATAAAAAAAAAACAAAGAAACAACTTTTAGATGTTGCGAAACAACTGCATTAAGTTTGTTTTCGGGCGTTTTCAAAACTAATGCACGCTCATTCTAGACGTTGATCAAAGGTATTTTTTTGATTATATATTTTTATGCGCTCTCGCTTCGAGTTGGATAATCGTTTCGTAATACATTACTCAAGACAAAAAGCTCACTCGAGTTGAAAAACTATAATTTATGTGGTAATATTGTGTGTTTAAATTTAAGATATTCTTGAGTATCTTATGGTGTTGATTTATTCGTTAAATTTCTGGATGGGGTATTTCTATGAATTTTTCATTTTAGGAACTGGTTTTTGTGTTCGTACAAACTAAGTCATTAAGTGCTTTTTTTAAGTTTTAAAAATCATACGTCTTGACTAGTCTGCGATCGCGGCTACAATCGCATTACTTAAGAACTAATACTATTTTTTTTCGTCTCGGTGGTCTAGCTGTCCGACGTCGGACTTGATTTCGTCTGGTCCCTTTTTCGAGCCCCGGCTCAGGCAACAAAAAAAGATTTGCTTGCTGATTTGGTTGAACCGAACCAGATTAAGACCAATATTTGTCCCGTCTTGCGGCCATTGATAAATAATCTAGTAAAAAAATAAACTGCGACCGTGAATCTCATCCGGTGGTAGTATATAAAAATGTCGACGCCCACAAGTACTATTTGTATGGTTATGAGAATAAAGTTTTTTTGATTGATGGATGGATTGATTGATTGATTGATTGATTGACTGACTGACTGACTGACTGACTGACTGTCTAGAACGATAATTTTCGAACGTATCGAAGTCTGGATTGATTGATTGATTGATTGATTGATTGACTGACTGACTGACTGACTGACTGTCAAGAACGATACTTTTCGAACGTTTCGAAGTCTTAAATTCGTAAATTTGTTAAATGATTGTACTAGAGCTATTGTTAGTTTGTGATTAGTCTTGTTCCTTAACAACAAATAGCGATACGACATCTCCACAACAATATGTAAAACAGCTAAACAAATCCCACGTTGTTGAATGCGACGCGGCACGGCGTACTCCGTGAAACTTGGAACTCTCACTTTCGTATAAGAAAAGCTTGGTGGCTGCGGCTTTGACTATACACAAGTACATACAACTAATACAAAACCGAGATGAGAGCGTGACATTCACCCACATACAACTCGGCGGAATGACTGATTGTTGTTAGGTACACTCGTACAGAAGCAAAGTTATACTTTTGTATATCTATGTTGATAGAGATCATTTTTATTTACACACATACCTACAACTCGATACAAGTTGTTATTCGTTGTGCAGTTTGGTCGGATTTTTAGATCTGTGCTATAAAACTGTGAAACTTACTTCCTTACTCATTATACGGTGACAATGATAACTAATAAAATGGGAATATATGAATAATGAAATAATTTTTTCTTTTTTTTTCTTTTTTTTTCTTTCTTAAAAATTTATAGAATATTATCCCAAGCTCAGGGCAAGTGCTAAAAATAAAAATACGTAGCGAGAAACGAAAGTTATGGCCATTCTAAAATGTGAATTTCATCTGTAATGATGAACTCATTTGGTGGGTACTCAGAATTGTGTATCTATAGGACATAACTACCCGCGTTAACGGGTTAGAAAGGAATTAAAAATGTCGCCACGGGACTTGAATCCTCAGTAGCTCAATTGGTTAGAGCATTCGTCGGCTTGAGACGAAAGGTTACAAGTTCAAATCCTGTCTGGGGCGAAATATTTCTTTCTTTAAAATTTATAAAATGAAATAAATGTTCTTACTCAATTCAGTTATTTAAGTACTAGCAGTTTAACGCAGCTTCGCCTGCGTAACTTGGCTTCTACTGCACCTATTTTGATGAAACAAAGCCTATGCCACTCAGGGATAATGTTGCATTCTAAAGGTGAAAGAATTTTTGGAATCGGTCCAGGAGTTTCGCAGACTATTCATCGCTGTGGTCGCCTGTCGGTCTAGCGGTTCAGTTCTTGGACTTGACTACATGAGGTCCCGGGTTCGAATCCCGGGTCGGGCAACAAAAAGGAAATTGGGTTTTTCCAATTTTCTAATTTAAAAAAAAGTTGCTCGGGATTGGATATGTGCCCAGTTGGCGATAGGCTTGCCACCTATCACATTGTGGGACTTAGTATCTTCAGCTAGTCGTGGGTGCCTTGGTTGTACCTCGTCTACTCCTTCGGGGATATGGGCGTGAAGATACTTTTTCTTCTTTCTTTAAAAACTTTTTTAGAGGCATTGTTTTTTTTTACTTGAGCAATGGCAATCACTTTCTTTTGGTTGGTTCATTACCGATTCATCATAAAAATGTACTATGTTTCATACAACTTGCAGAATTGCTGGACTGTCGGTGTTGTATGGGATACACCTCGGTTAGTGTTCTCGCGAACACCATCGTATTCCAATTGCCCCTTTCTCCAACCGCAACACTAAACGAATAGATAATTATTGTTCTTACTTGGTGAACGTCTATAAAGACCATGAAGTTACCTCTTCTTTTGTTGTTTGAGCCGTTAAGAACTAAAAATTATTCCTTAAGGCATATTTCCGGAGAAATATAATTTGATTCTTTTTTTTGGAAACAAATGAGAATATACTGCTTTTTGGTTAGCACGTTACCGCCCTGAACCGCTACGTTTCATCAATGAAGGCGTTAAGATACTTTTACAAATGCATGGTCGTCCTATTTATAACATATTTTACTACTTGAGCAAAAAACTATGTAGCTTAGTGTGGGTTCAAATCATTTGTGCCGCAAATGATGTACACTTCGATGCACATATCCAACTATTCCTGTGCTGTTAGTACTCGCCACTGACGTTCCTTGGTTTGAAGGGTATCGTAACAGCTAAACTCATACAAAAGTCCTTATATCCAGCCCTGAGGTCTACAACCCACGCAACGTGTATTTCCTGCCATCAGTCGGCCTGCTTTTTGTCTAAGTCTAATAAAAAAATAAATATCATCTTAAGGATATGTTCTTTGACTTTTAGTAACTTGGTTTCGTTAAAGGCAGTGAATCTGGAATTAATTTGCTTTAACTGCGTTTACACCATAATCATTTTATAAGGGTCCGACTAGTGGTTTTAAGTTATATCTGCGTTATGCCTCGACTATACCCCGGCAGTATAACAAGATTGCGCGGATCCACGTTTCGGTATGCAAACGATTAAGTATAATTTAAAACTACTAGTAGAATGTTAATGAAATCTATGTGGTACTGTCTCAGAGTCATTTAGTATCTTTCGAAAAAAAAAAAGATCCAATCAGGACGTAATACCTAATGAATGAAAGAGTCGGTTCTTGCAGTTTCGCTGCGGTTAGTTATTCAACGTCGAATTTTCGCAGAATTTAGTCTTCCTTCTCTCTTGCCCATAGTTAAACAACTCACTCTTTCACTCAAGATTTCATTTTAAAAATTGCTTTAATTGAAACTAGTTGATGATATAGACGACCGAAAAGGTTTGGTTTCGTAGCCAAGTGCAAATACTTAAGACTTTACTGAAAACTTAGCACGATTTGGATGTGGTACCTATAATGAATTTAAACTCGTTTATATGTGTAGGAAAGTATAATATAGATAGCCTTTAATCTAATTTCGTCACGTGGACTAGGTCGGGGAGGTGTTAATTCTATTTCATCTAATTGATTTCCGAACGAATCGATGGTGAGCTCCTCCAATCAGCTTCTAGAAATCGCATTTAGTTCTTTGCATGTAGAAAGTATAGTAAATGTGCAATCGTTTTGATTTCAGTGTTTTAAATAAGCATTAGCGTGGAGTTAATTACGACTAAGTCAAACTGAATCTTGGCACGTTCTGCATTCGACGTCGATAAGTGACATTCAGCTCGTCCTTTTATAGTCATGATAACGGACACACCCATTATTTACATGTCTACCTAAGGACGTAGGTAGCCGGTAATCTGGTTTCGTCACGCGGACTAGGTCAGGGATGTGGTAATTTTATCGCGTCAGCTGTTACGGCCCTCTCACGACGTACACTGATAAGCGCTGGCCTATTGTGCTAATGTTAGAGAATATTCAATATAGAGAGTGCGCTTTACACCTGAATCTCTGCGGTAAATTCGAGCTATTGTTGATGCAAGTTTTTTTGGTTTTTGCGTAAACCTGAATAGAATAGTAGGAACATTTTTCTCAATTAAGTTAGATACGCAGTGAAAGATGTTGTTTTTTTAAGATATTAGAAAGGAAACAAGCAGACGGATTTCCTGATGGTATGAAATTCACGCATCCTTGAGACACTAAAGGTGGTAAAGCTGCTTTGCCAACCTGATGCCGGGATGTTAGAACTCAAGCAAAAATCATTACCGGCTACCTGTTCCTCCGAACCACAACAAATCAACGGCAAGCACTAACGTTACGGCGGCAGGATAAATTTGAGGCGGTGGTACCAATCCGGGCGAGTTGCTAGGGAAACTACTACCTAGTCAGATGTGACGGTGTTAGTGATGGTAAGCCTATGCTTGTTTATTTACGTCTATGCATGTATTCATTTTCAATTTGTTCACGGTCTAATGTTATGCTAGGTAGTAACGGAAAATATTATGCTAGGGTGCTGCGGTACCTATCTTATTTCTCAGTTGATTGTGGTGTAATTTTAATGGCAATAGTTTGAGCTTAGAGCTGTCTTTATTTGTCTAAAAATGTTCTTTTAGTATTTCCTATTGAAAAAAATAATTCAAAACTCTATTGCGCTTGCAAAATCATGTATAACAAACCGCGTCGTCTCTGTTCAGTCGCTATCCAGCCAGTCTTGTTTGCGTGCTCTCTATACTATTGCATTATCCAATCCCTTTTAGTTTTTATTAGTTTTGCGGAGTACGAGATCGTCTCGAGGAATGCCTTTTAGATAATAAATAACGAGTGCAACGATTGCGACCGCCGCCTCGTCGGGAACAAGGGGGCTTCAGGGAGGGGCCGACCATTTTAATGTCCCGACGCCAGACTTTATATTAAACATTCGACCTTGACAGTGGCCTACATTGACACCGGAACACGCACACACGCTCATATTTCTGGTCACAAAAAGAAAAGTTCATTCAGTTTTCGTCACTTGCCGGTGCTATAAATAAACCCCACGTGACAAAGTGTTTTATCTATTTTCGTTATCTTGTGAGCGTTTGGAATATTGATGAGTATTGACGAGATGTTGTCTTTTTGCTTCGGTGAAGTGTTGTGTTCCGGTCGGTAAGTTAAACCTGGTCTGTTCTTAAGCCATTGCCTTAGGAATATAACAAACATGAGTCGAGGATTGCAAAACATCTAAATACTTCTATAGGTACCAGGCGGCAGTTTTTTCTAACTAAACTGCTTCGCGAAAATCTATTTATCGCGAAAAAATTATTTGTAGTGAATCTGTACTATCTGTACTTTTATACTAATATTATATAGAGGAAAGTTTTGTTTTTTTGAAATGAATAGGCTCCGAAACTACTAATTTCAATAATTCTTTTACCTTTAGAATGCTACATTATCCTTGAGTAACATAGGCTTTGTTTCATCAAAATCGGTGCAGAATAATCTAAGTTACTCAGGCGAAGCTGCGTGAAACTGCTAGTATTGAATAGGTATACTTATATAGAAGTCCTAGTTGCACCTCTGTCTACATTCTAAGGGATACTTAACTCACTACCAGGGTCGTTAACAATTTTTTTAGACAGGATAAAAGATTACCAACTTGATTACCTTGCACTTGTTCCACCACTCCGAATCTGACGATAAAACGCACCGCTTGTGAAGTAAATCGTTGATACGGTACGCTTTAATTATATGATAACCGGCTTGCGGTAACTGTTGCAAATGATGTAATAATAAATAAGCTATACCGGAATTGTGTTTGTGTGCATGTGAACAATGTGGGTCAGTGACGAGAATGGAGGCAGGGTCGAGATGCCGTTGACGCTTCTTGCGTTGTGTTACGTAATCGCTGCTTTATTGTCTCACTGGCCCAATGGATACAAAAGATTTCAATGTTTCACTCATTTGCATGCCCTTGTTCTGTTCAGTCGGGGCAAGTATTGTTGGACCTATCAGATCCATTATATCTTGAACATGATTTGCAAGTCGGTGTTATTCTCTTTGAGCAAAGAAAACAAAATAGTCATTTTGATACAGTGTTCCAATTATCTGCTTCCGTTGCTAACAAAGTATGGTATCAGCAACACAGGACGTGTATTAAATTTGCAGTGTAAGAGAATCAAATCCGCTACATTGTAAGACGTTAATGGAGGCTGTATGTTCTGAGTGTTATGACGCTAAATTGATTACTTTTTTCTTAATTAAACATGCCTGTAGATGTAATTTTCTTATACCACCTTGTTAAAATTTGGGATCAAATATGGAAGTGAACTAAGCTATGAGGTGCTTTCTCTTTCACCACCTCACCACTCTGTCACCTTCCGTGACAGGGAGTTTTAGTTTGAATGATAAATAAAGTGGCCAAGTATAAATCAGACTGAGCTACGACAGCAAGAAAGTAGTGAGAAACATACCTAGTAGCAAAAAAGTATTTGACTGGTACCTAAAAACAAAATGGCTTTTTCACCAGCAAGAAATATAATTTCATAGTATTTGTATGAGGGCAGGTGGTATGTATGCTGTTTTTTGTCGGACCAAGCAAAAAAGACGCAGAATTAATATTAACGTATCCACGGATATTTTTTTTTCGATTTTTGACCTTTTTTATTCAAATGTCAGGAGGAAGAGAATTGACAATTTGGAAGTTTATATCTCTTAAACAATTAACTTGAAAAACAAAATAGTTTTAGAAACTCATGTCATCATTAATTGATGCATACACAGAATATACAGGCACAGAATATGTAACTAGTAGTATTAACGTATCTACGGATACCCGTACGTTGGATGATTTTTTTAGTTTTCTTCTTTTCTCTGAAATATCCCTTTTCTTGTGTTAAAATCGTAAACCTGTTCAGACTCAAAACCGTCTGAAGTTTTAAAGTTCTAATAGCTTGGGAATAAAGTGGTTGTGACATAAAATTAGTGTATCTGTCTTTCCTTGGCTAATAAGTTATATCAATAAACACATTTCATATGAATAAAAATTTGTCAATGAATGCTATTAAGTTATCAAGACAATTAGGTATTTTGCGTAATTCTTATATTAAAAAAAGCGTAAGCTACCCACATACACACCAATACCACCTACGCCTACCAAGAAATAGATTAGGTAGTTGAAACTTATCAAAAAATATAAAAATCGCATCAAAATCTGTCCAGTAAAAAGGATAGAAACTACGAAAAAGAACTCGTTATCTTTTAGCAATACAAGAGACAAACGAAATAACACATTAGTTTATATTAATTTATTATCAATCATAACTACTGCTTAAGCATTTTTTTGCTAATAATTCTTGTTTAACAAATCTTGTCACTATTAGGTATTTAGTACCTAATCAAACTATTTTTATTCAAGATCTCTCAATTTCTGTTTATAGCAAAAAATATTATTTCTTGGTAACACCAAGGTTTAGTGGTGTAATAACAAAGTTGGCGATCATAATTCGATGGAGGCAAGTTGCTCTTGCAGGTGTTCGATGTCAGCATGAAACTGGTCGGGCATCCGGTCTAAGCCAGCCCAAGCGTCCGACAGATGGCGCTACAAACTCGCTTAGCATTTCCAAGCTTAAAAACTTTCCTATGCAGGAAATTCTTAAAGAGTCATCCAAATAGATGCTACACAGAATTCAACGTAGACATTCTCATATTTTTTAAACATTTTTCCTCAATTATTCCTACGATTGTATCGAACTCGGGACAAATTGTCTAATTACACCACAGCCTCGGTCGCTTATGTAACTAATGGTAGCATAATCAGGCCTGAGGAATCTGCTCGTAAACACTCGCTAACCTACTAAAACATATTTCTTTTATTTTGTCGAGCGTTCGCTTCGCAATACCCCAGTGCCAGCTCCAACAGTCGGTACTTATAAAACTGGTTTCTATATGGAAAATTTACGATTAATCCGCTGACGGTGTGCGGCTTTAATCATTCCACTGGATTTAAATATCCAGGTTTTATGGTAATACTAAAATATGTAAGTTTGATTACGGTATAAAATTTACAGAATTTATGTGCGTTCGTTAAGATTGTTATTTATTGTTATCTTTTTGAAGAATTGGATGTAGGAAATATTATTATTGTTAACATAGGAGAAACACAATTAAATGCTCTAACGCAGACCGTTGGGCGTCTTTTGTTCCATATTCTACTGGCGCCAGCATGGCGCCAAGCTCTGTCAAACCCTCTTGGTATTTAGTTTTTTTATCACGTTTAACTTACATATTCTATTTGAGTGAAATATTTATGAAATGAAATAAATTTCATATTTTGTTTTCAAACAACATTTTACGTAATTATCTGCATGTATGACGATTTAATGATCGGTGTAATCTATTATTATTTACGCATTTTTTTCACTCCCTCTTTGACTTGAGAATTTCCCTATCGTTATATATAATCATGCGTGATGTAGTAGTTTTATTTTGTTATATTTAAACAATTTATCACAGGTTCCATAATTTCGTCAGTGCCTAGTTTAACACTTTTTATTGATGTTTACATTAATTTAATCAAAGTTTGTTAGTTATTAATTATTTTTTTAAAGATAATAAGATGAAGCATGTAGTATGCGAAATAAAGAAAAATGAAACGAATAAATTTTACATAATAGGTAATTTAAATAGTTTTACTGCAACAGAGCTAGTGCCAAAACATTTATGAATGAGCTGATTTGAGTTCCATTATAGACGATAATATGTTCAGTAAGTTTTGTAAGTGATTTGAGAAATGAGGACGATGTTAATGACGCTCAATATGAAAAATAAAATCATTACAATGTGTCGGATAAACGCTATTGCGCAAATGCAATCGACCTGTATTCCCAATAGGCTATTATTATGTACCGCAACAATAATGAGATGCACAACACTGAAATGTAGATATATCAATCACATCAACCGATCAATAATGCCTAATTAGTTTGTTGCTTGGTGGACGCTGCGGAATTGCTGCGTTGTATTTATTACGAGTTGCGGCTTTGGATAACATTTAACTATGTGTAGTATCAGTCAAGTGTGCAGGCTTTATGGAGGAACTTAGCAATTATTTCCATGTTTAAATTCTGCCGAAATCGCATCACATGATATCCCCAACTTCTTTATGACTGAGATATGGACATCATAAAGTCAAAACCAAATTTCCGCTATCAGTGATGTCAATTATCTTTTAATCAGTCGTGAAAATTTGTGACTTGATTAAATAAAGAAATTAATAGACTCACTGGATGCAAATGTATTCCAAAAATTTAATGAATTTGATCACGGAAGAGTTAATTCTAAAAGTATCAATGAAAACAAGAAACAAATTCATGTGAATAAAAGTAAGTTATTACATTGACCATAATTAAAAAATTAGCGCTTGCTACTTTTTCTAATGTTTTCAATATTGTTTAAGCACATGTTAAGATACGTTTTATGAAAGATTGTTCAAATTATTTTGTAAAAACTATGGCTGTTGTATGTAATGCAGAAAAAAAATTTGCTCTTTTTCTCGCTTTACTTCTAAATTTACATCTACTGCTTGTTTTTTATGATCTGTGGACGGAATTGTTCCTTTTCAAATTTAAATCGATTTATAAATACCAACCGTTATATATAAATTTAACCTTCCGAGACAAATCTCTTTTAAATCTCAATTAATGGATACTTGTCATTACATTTTCCTAAAGTGTAAAGGTTATTAATTCGTCCAGAACTTTTGTACTCTCCAATCTTGTCAGCTGGTAACTTTGGTATTCAGCCTTAGGTTGCAACTAACTGCCATGTATATTTACGTATGTATGTATTACGAATTTATAAATAATCATATTTATATTTCACAAAGATCACAAAGAAAAAGAAAGATTAGGTAGCGTGCATAGCTTACGAATGGTTTGAATGTTAATTGTTAAGTCTATGTGAAGTTATGCCACAGTTCAATCGTGTTTAACATTTTACTGTTTAGAATGTATGTCATATTAAAATTATGTCAGAACCCGCTGAAGCCGTATCAGAATTGCGCTGATTAATGTTTTTGTAAGTGTTTGTATGTGTGTGTGTGTGTGCGCGAACAAATAACAGCTAGAGTTGGAAGTTGTTCGAGTCGATTGGGTGCGTGCAGTGCTGGCATAGCGCGACCCCCCGCTCGGCTCGGCGTGCCCTCGCAGCTATAGTATACATATGGGTCGGAGCCGGGCGACGTGCCGCCGTCGCAATATCAGCCCGGTGAAATCGCTCGCCCGCCCGCCTCGTCTCGCCCGCCTCGCCTGCGCCAGTCACAGTGCGCCAACTGAAACGCGCGCACCGCTAGCGCAATCGAGCGTACTCTTATTATATCCACACGAATCTCTCTCCCCGCAACCCCACCATCTTCCCTTCGGGCTCGCATTACGAGCCGGTTCATCATTTTTAACGTTTTGTACCCCGGATAATAATACTTTCTGTGTTTTACAAGTGTGTGTGTAGAGTGCATGTGCGCAAGTATTCGGTATTCGTTTCGGTGTCATTCCGACGATTCAAGACGTCCGTCATCATAAGGCTGCCTGCGAACTCAGTAAGTATAACGGCCGTGTGACATCTAATGTAAAATGGGACGATTCTTATCTACTGTCGATTTATGTATGTGTGCGTGCATACTAATAAATACGGCCTCTCGCTAAAGTGTGTTTCCATTGCTGTCTTTTCTTTGTGTGCGTTAGCTCAATACCCGTGAATTCTATTTTGCGGTGTGACTAGATGTTTGTTTTTATTATTATATGACTTGTGTCTGTTGGGAAGTTGGAATTGAAATAATTTCTGATATTTAACTTTTGGAATTGTAAATGAATTTCGTATCAGTGCCTATGTTTAATTACTATCATCATTAATCTGAAATAAGCATTCGTTATAATTAATTAGCATTTGTTTCAATTTGATGTTTGAGTTTTATGCATGGTCTTTCTTTATTTAAAATTCTGTTTGGACTGAAGAAAACATTGCAGCGAATATGCAGTCGTTTGCCGTCGGAACGCTATAGGCGTATTTGAGCGAACAACTGCGTTGGAATTATTTTTTTATTTCCTATCATTTCTATTAAACTTTTATACAGGTCATATTTCATATTTTATTGCTACAATTTGTTATAGTTCTAATGTTTATAATACTGATAAGATTTTTATTGCTGCAGTCAAAACACAATAGACCCTCAATACGACTTACTTTTGTTACAGTTAATTAAGTTTCAAGTTTTATTTTCTTTAAAGTTTATTTTGATATTTTTTTTATGTTTTCCATGTTTGTTCATTTTTAGATTTATAATATAATAATTTAATCTGGTAATGTTATTTTTTTGTTAGAGCTCATTTGGTTGTGTTTGGTTGTAATACGACGAGTAAATTTGTTAATACAGTAAACTTTAAATAGGAAAATTATCAATATTGAAAGTTAATTAGTTTATCAATAAACATATTGTTGTTTTTTTTTCCTTAGACACAATACAGTTTACCTTAAAATTTTCTGAAACATCATACTAACATCAGTCTTTCAATTGGAAAGCATACCTATGCAGTAGTCACAATATTCAGTAAACCAAAGTTGTAAAGAATTATAACACCTATTTTGTACAGTTAATGTAATTTAATTATTAATGTAACAATGTGTTATAAGTTGCATAACAAGAGATATTAACTGAAAAAAAGTTACTTAATTACTTGCCATGTAATTTTCTCCAAGAAAGCAATGTGTAACAAAAATGTATATAGCTCATTTCTTCTAATTCATACGAAACTTTCCAATGTTATGGATATGAATTTTCAGAGGGTTCTAGAGGAAAAAAAGAAATATCAACACTCACAAATGGCAATGTTATAGACATAAAATGGAATACTCGCTATAGAAGAGACACTATAGACATAAAATATAATACTCGCTATAGAAGAGACACTATAGACATAAAATATAATACTCGCTATAGAAGAGACACTATAGACATAAAATATAATAATCGCTATCGAAGAGACACTATCCACGAGTGCGTGTTTATTGTGTTATGAGACTGATTATTTAATGCACTCTCATGTCGGCCCACTAATCGAAAAATGTCCTAACAACCTACAAATAATCTGGTCGTTCGCTTCTATTTGTATGGCATGAAATCCATGGAGCCGGAGAAAATAGCCGTATCGCACATTCTTCCGTCGGGCGGCCGTTTACAAATTATACGACGTGTTACGTATAGCTATTTAGGTAGATCGTCATTATTTATGTTCTCTAACAAGCACTGTAGTGTGGGTTAAAATCAGAGCAGTCAGCTGATTATGCGAGTGTGTGCGTTCTTCGGGAAACACCTTTCGATGACGTGTGTTTTGTTTAATTGGACCGTCACATTGTTCCCTAGTGTTTTTTGTATTAGATCAACTTTTAGTTTCGATGCGAATTTTTTGATTCCTCTTTGTTGTCGTTTTTTCTACTACATTTTTATGATGTTTTTTTTTAAATATCAGTACTTTTTTCTTTCAATGAAATTTTCTTAAGCTTTAAATTTTGTTATTTTGTTAATACCAATAAATTTGGATTTAATTTCTTGAACTTTTTAGTTCAAATCGTTATGTATTGGTACGATTCAGCCGCTTCTAAATTCTGTTTGCTTATTTTAAAATTACTCAATGAATTTATTGTGGTTACTGAATTATTTATAGCTTTGTTTTCTTGTGGCTATTTTCCTTTTATGCTGGCTTTATTATTTCATAACATAACTTTTAGGTCAATTTTCGATACGTTACTTTATTAGCTGAGGAGCTTTGATAAAGAACTTTCGATTTTGTGAAATATTCTTTTTAGCCCCTTATGAAGAAAAGAGTGTGTTTCTTTGTGTGCATATGTATATGAATGTGTGCTTGTCTGTCTGTCTGTCTGTCTGTCTGTCTATGCCTGTAAGTGGCATTATAACTTTTGAACGGATTTTTATTTACATTTTTTTGTTTGAAAGCTGATGTGATCGAAATATGTAGTTATAAGTTACATTATGTAATTATAGGTTTGGTCTCAGGTTATAGGATAATATTAAAACCTTTGGTCGAAACAACAATTGCCGATGTGGTAATCTTCTTTTATTTATTTAGAAAAATCCGTCAATAGAGAAATGAAAGGAGAACGACAATGCTGTTAATTACCTATATTAAGTAATATTACACATAAAAGCTACTATGTTTCATTTTATTTCATAAGGCAATTTAGTTAATTTTTTATATACATCTAGATCATCACTATGTTAGCAACGCGACTAAAGGAAATATGAGTTTTAAATGAACGTCCGTCATGCAAAGAAACCCCTCATTTGTTGAAAAACCTTGTGCCCGATGATTACGCTCCGTCCGTCGTCTTACCGTAATTTTACTGGCCTTATTTGCCTTCTCATCAACATCGAATGATAATGTTTTTTCAACGTCCAAACGACATCGTGCATTTGAACGAAGTTTATTACGTGCTGTTTTTATTCACATTATACTCGCATGTCAAAGGTTTCAGTTACATTTTTTTAAGTTATTACTATATCTTCGTCGTTATTTAAAACAGATGTAAATTATTTTTCATATCTTTTACTTGTGTCTTTATGAATTTATCTTTTTTTTGATATATAATATTAAAAGATGAATCTTTTAATGACGGTAAATAAGGAACATCGAATACTGAACTTAGTCGTGCCCTGAAAGCAATAAGATCTATTGTTATTAGAAAGCTTTTACATGCATTTTCGTTTTCGGCTGTTAATTAAAAATATTTAAACAGACGTAATGAACAAGAATGTTTCGTATGTTTATTTATTTTTCGAAAGTATTTCTTAAATATTTACTCATGTTTACAACCTAATTTTTTCCATTCATATTTTTGGGTTTCGCTGTTTCTTCGTTAGTTATGAAACCAAGTAGCGTGTCGGTTATGCATAGAATAGACATGAGTACCTCTGTACATCAAATTAAAATCTACATTAAGCCAATTAAAGTCTTAGGATTTTTTTAATTTCGGGAAAAATTAAGTGTATACAAATTTGAATCCGTCAAGGTAAGGCAATGGATCTCTACTAGGTCAAGTTGCTGCCCGGAACGGTTGTCTATCACTAGTAGTGTTGTGGATAAAACATTGAATA
>NJDD01001709.1:67054-79837 GCA_002245505.1 Calephelis nemesis | reverse complement strand
CGACGCCGGAGCCTCTCGGCCGAACCAGCGGGGGGTCGACTTGCCTCGCCTGGCTCCTTCGTTTGCTGTCAACTAGCGAGAACGTGCTACTTAGCCGAGCCGTTCTCTTTTCGTATTATTTTACGACTCGCTCTGAAAAACTTTGACAGTTTTAGTCGAATTTGAGCTTTATATTTCGCCTGTATTACCGCTCTTATTGGCACTTCGATTGACGACCGTTCCACTGGCAGTTTTGAAACGGTGAGTAACCACGGTGTCTAATTTTGTTTTTGTAATGCACATGTATGCAAATGATCAACAAAGATCATCGGAATTCAAATGGAATTGATAAGCTTTTTGTACGTATTGTATGCGTAATCTAAAAGTAAATTTTGTACGGGGAGCTCATTTTATTTTGGTTAGTTGGAATTGCTAGAATTGGCTTTAGAGTGATTACGGTGGAGCGGCCATGCTCTATTGACACGGACGTGCTATTGTCGGCTAAAGTACGGTACCTACGAGGTTGCAGTGTCAAGGTGTTGTACCCAACCTCTTATTTGTAGTGCAATTATGAATGCGAAGGCAAAGCGGAATTCTCAACGGGATGTGGTAGAGATACGTTCACTGTTTCATTCTAAAGCTTCATTAGCTTCTTTTATAGTGCCAGTAGTTCAACTTAAGATAATTTTATGAATGTTGATGGCACAGTTATTTATGTAGTCTGTATCGGACCTAATTAGTTTAACTCTATAAACTTTGATGCTATGAATTTGTGATGATGAATGCGAATCGCAAACTAGGAATTACGGTGTTTTGTATCATAATGTTCTATAAGTTTTGTTTATACCGAATTCGAAATTTCAATAAAAGAAAATAAAAAAAACATTAGATAAAAGTGACATGATTATCTTCATACTTAGCCAATTCTCAAATTATTATTTTTTAATAATTAGCATTATTTGAACATTGTAGTAAAAAGTTCAGCGAATTCAAATAATAAAGTAAGCAGTCTTGAAAATCGTTAAAATATATTTTATTTTATTATAGCACTTGAAGTGTCTTAATATCTACAGACAGTATGTGTTCATATCAGGTTTCAGTCTCAAATCTAGAGAGATTATACCGATGTCCAGACTTGTTTCAAAAGTAATTAAACAGTTATTTTGATAACTGTGAATACCTACCTATGTATGGACAGCCTGCTGGACACAACGTGTTTTACAATCTTCAGTCTAAAGGACATGTTAAGAGATGACTAAGACGAATTTCACGAGGATATCCCAGCTTTGAGGTTCCTAAATTTTTTTGCAGCTATCAATATACAAATTTTGTTTTTTCTGCCGTTTCTGTGGAAGTGGAAGTTTTTTTCTAAATTTCTTTCTGCTTTACAGTATTGTTTCATCCTGACACTACTTCTTAATTTGAGTGGGAAGGCATAATATTCTTTAGTTTTGGATCTACAAAATTTACATGATCCAATTCTGCAACTAAAATTATAATAAAAGATCTTTCAAATCGAACCAGTTCATTTTTTTATTTTTCTTTAAAAATCAAGAATAATTTATCAAAGATAAATATATTTTTCGTTTTATATCTTGACACCATCTCTTTAGATTTATGATTCTAAAAGTTAGTACGTATTAGTCTATAGTGCGTCTACAAGCATTTTTTTACTTCGTGACTAAGTCTAGTACCCTGAAGGTATGGTAATAAATCGTTAAATCCGTTCTATGTATGCCGAAATTAACATAGGAACATAAATAAAATTGATGATACACGAGTTTGGCAATTTATGTTCATGTCAAGATTTATGCCTAGAATAGATAATTGCGATGCAGGGCGAATATTGTTTGCAATAACTAGGTACCTAGTAAGGTTTTGCGTCTCGCCTGGTTTGGGATCATATCCTGCCTACATAACGACCAGCGCTCACCACTGTCGCATTCCGGTCTCCAGACCCTCCAGGGTACGGTAGCCGGTAAACTACTTCGGCAAAAATAAAAATGTTTTAATTGTTTTACAAATCGTTATACGTAATTTTGGTGTGTGACAGATATGCACGGATGACTATCATATATAGACTAAAAAAAATCATGATGTCACAATTTCTTTGACAACCTTTCTTCAACACCCTGAGTTCGGCCGTTAGTCTTGAATATGAAATGTTCTCGACTAATCAATGTGTATGATATTGTTTCAGGATCTGACCGGTCAGAACAGCAATGACTCTGGCGGCAGCGGAGGCGCGGGGCGCGCTACCACGCCGCACTTGAGGCCCACGCCGAGCCCCACCGGCTCGAGTGGATCCCGATCCATGTCACCGGCTGTTGGTGAGTATTTGTTCAATTTTATTGGTTAAAACCTTGTTTATCCAGGCTTCCATTCCAATAGCCATATACCGTCCAATAACTTGCTGGTTGAGTGTGGTAGAGAGCTGAAGCGAGAGAAGAAGAGGTAAACGAGCCAATAGAGTCACCTGATATAAATGAGCACTGCCGCCCATGGACATTAATAGCACCAGGAGTATCTCAGATGCGTTGCTGACCTTTGAGAAATGATTACACTTTTCCTGTAGGTTCCTCGGTCGTATTAGTTTGGAAATACCGCCCTCAGCTATTGGTTCCACAAATGCAAGAAATTCCTTCGGAGTTATACACTTATTGGATATGAAGGCTAAATTTACGCTGTGTAAGCGATGGATCGGTTTAAGGATTGTCTCGACTTATGAGACCTAATTTTTAAGAGGCTATTTTAGCCTTCTCTTCCAGGTGATCTCAAAACTGAAATCACTCGAAATGTTTACGTCGAGTATATCAATACAGGCTGTGGCAGTTAGGGAAATGCTCTCAAATCGATTAGACACGACAAAGACAAACCTTTTAAGGAAAAACGTACAAACTGGCCCCTAATAGGATATCTATGTAACATTGTTAAGAAACTGTCAATCCCCCACTATTCGAATAATTTAGCTTATTTGGATTTTGGATGTTTAGTTCAGTTTACTTAGTTTGAGGAGACCATTATTCTAGTTCATTCAATTAGACTAGGTCGAAAAACCCTGTAATGTCTTGCCCGGAATCGCTTAATTTTTTTCCGATTTGGGGGTGTGGGTAGCCGGTAAATTAATGCAAGATTAACTTAAGATTACAGTTTGCCAACGCTATACACGTATATAATGCTTTCGGTGGAGTCACAAGTGCAGTTTTGTTCTTGGCAGGGATACACCAGTTCCAGTGCGTTCCTTTTAACAGTATCCAACGTAAAGCGTCTCATAAATGTACGGATTTTCGGACTTTTCCGAATGGCATAATCCATGATACTGTAAAAGATTTGATATTGGTTTACTTAGTGTTTTCTGTTACTTCTATAATGGGGAAGATTTTGTAATGGGGGATTTGATCCCAGTCGCAACTTTGGCCATCGCTATTAACGTTATCAATGCTTGTATTTCCAAACGGTTACGACCTGAGAACCTTAAAAACAGAGTGTGCTAATCTCCAAAACGGCATCACGTCATGTCACACACACATGATGTTCCTGGTGTTGAGAGGAGGTATCCGAGTGTGGTGGTGATCACTTAACATTAAACTACAAAAATATGAAATAATTTTAGGACGTAAACCATCGATATGGTAGACCTACATTCAGCTGCACAACATTAGAAATGGATGGGATACAATTTGCAATGCTGATAAAATCTTTGAATGTGTCTATACATAATATCTAAAAACTCATTACAGCAAAATATAGCAAAATTAAAAATGTTGACACTGTTTTTAGCAATTGTCCACTTATATGGTGGTCAAGATTCTAACATAGTCAGTTATCAAGAATTAGGAGTGATTGTTTAAAACTTTAAAAAATAAATGTGTAATGAAAATGCTGTAAAAAATCAAACCGATTTTAGAACAAACTATTATGAATGATTGTATTCCACAATGCTTTGGCGATGGAAACAGTGAAAGCATATTACAGTGGGCACAATAATAACTGTAGATAAATTCAATTATCTTAATTTTCTTTCTTCCATTTAATACAGAAAACGTACGTTTAATATTGATAAGGATTATAAAGTTTTAAGGTCTTATGGCCACTCGTAGTTGCTTCTAGGCTTAAATCTTTACTTGCAATTGCTTATTCCTGTTGCCATAATATAATTCTTGTTTTCGTTCTGGTTTGGGGAGAAGGGTAGCTGATATACATACTCAAAATAATACATTCCTACTTTAGTTTGGCAACGTCTGACACTTTTTTTCTTTTAAGTCAGTGCGTTTTTCCATCTGCTAAGCTCGGGAAGTATATTAGTATAGAATAATAAGCTGTCATGCAGTGTGATATAACCTTTTCCCCCTTTCTTAAAGTACTTAGTGCTTAGAAAATTATATCTTCGAAAGCATATTTCGTTACCTCATCGAGCGCGCTTAATGTTATTTTTTTTCGTCCCGTGAAAAACAATACGTATTTTATCATTTTCAGCCTATATATTTCAGTCTATACCCCTCCCCGGTTATCCGGAAAGTATAGGAATGGTTGATACAGATTCACCATTTGAACAGATGCGGTGGTCTCATGAGAGGAAAGTTAGTTGGTTTAACTGAAATACGGAATTTTAATCAAATGTAATTGAATGTTAAGGGATTTTCGATTGAGAGGGAATTGCCTTATTAATTTATCTATTAAAGTTTGTGAAACACGGTTATCATGGTTATACTATTTTATTATGCATCCCTAAGCAATAAATACCTTTAAAGTCAAAGTTAGGCGATCTGGTATGTATTTTAGTTTTTTGAACTAGTCAAATATTTCTACAACTGACAAGAAATCGTACCGTTCGTTATGTCAAAAATATTAAGCTGTTGCGTAATTTAGACATATATACATACATATCGTTCGTGTATTATTGTTTTTATAAACGAGATTAGCAGGCAAACAGTCAGACGAATTTTCTGATGGTATATACATACATATCTTTACGCCAAGTCCCTTATTTCACGATCGTGGCAGACCTGTCTGGCTTCCTGCACATTAATTACGCTCATACGAACACGCCGGGTAACGGATACTCTTGACATCACCCTCAGATAATATCAGAACGATTTGATCATGGAATGACAATTTGTCATATATCTGTAATTCCTAAATAGTAAATACTACCACTAACACTGTGCCATTATGGTCATATTAGACAAGACAAAACTAGAAAGATCATTTTGGATTTTAGTTAACCCCGTACGTCAATTTGAAGTTAAGTTACTCTTTTTGTCCGGGCTACTTTGTAGAATGGTCTATTCTGCCTTCTTTGCCAGTAAAAGTGTTCTTTGTTCGTAAAAGGCGAGCATAGGCTCACCGTCACTAACACCGTGACATCTGGTAGAGACTAGGTGGTAGAGTTTAGCCGGTTCACCCGGATTGGTACCACTGCCTTACCTATTCCTGCCGCCATAACTTCATGACGTGTTCCGGTTCGGAGGGTAAGGTAGCGGTAAACTTACTTTTGCTCGAGGCCTAACATCCGGCCTCCGGTTGCCAACGCACCATTACCACCTTTGATGTCTCTAGGCGGCGTGAATTTCTTAACACCAGGAAAGCCGTCTGCTTGTTTGCCTTCCAATATAATAAAAAAAAACAACTATGTGTGTGTGTGTGCTTCTGTCTTTACATAGGAGTACTTAATATATTAAATGTAAAACCTAAGAGAAGAGACCTCTGATAGAAGAGCGATTTAATGTAGGCTACGTTAGCATTGATTAGTGGAAGTTGACAGTCAATAGACATCATGTTATAGTTGCAAGAAACATTCAGAAAACATAACAGCACCACATTTCTTAATGTCATTAAAATGTGTTGTGTCTAAACCGTTTTATATTTCCACGTCTCTGCTCGTGCGAATTGAAAAGGTAACAAGTCTCAGCATTTTGAAATTCACCTTTAAACCGCAGTATATAAGGTGTAACACGGTGTGGGGTGTTGGCCGGAATCCTAGTTTTGCCAAGGACGTGTTGATCAGATTCATTGTGCATACTTCGTCACTAGCAGACGCGGGCTTCCCCGGCATTGACCCACATAGAGCGGGCGCCCAGAGTACACCGTATTTTGCCCCTTTTGCGGGCGCGAACCACCCTCCCACCCACCTTATGTACGAAGGGGTGGTCGCGGTATATAGGGCCTCGTGAAAAACTTACCCCCACCTTCGGTGAACACGCAAAACAGGACCTTCCACCCTGAGGGTGTCGACGCGCCGCTCTTATGTGCCATTGCCGGACCATCGGCCTCTTTACGATCTTTCTTTGACAAATTCAGATGTCGAGTGGAAAGTTTATCCCGGACTCGTAACCCAATTACATTTTTTTTTGCGAGTCGAATGATACCGCACACATTGTGTACAAGAGATTTAAAATACTCTGTTGTGACGTCACATTACACTGTTGTAACACTTGGAAGTGCAGAATTTTCTAATAACTTTGTTGGAATTAAAAAAAACAGCATTAATAAAAAGAGTTATTAAGCTGTAATTTGTTAGCCAATGCGAAATCGCGTATCTCTTGTTTTAAAATATGAGGAAGGGCAAAAAAAATTTGTTATTT
Organism: Calephelis nemesis; assembly: GCA_002245505.1. Lineage (NCBI taxonomy): Eukaryota > Metazoa > Arthropoda > Insecta > Lepidoptera > Riodinidae > Calephelis > Calephelis nemesis. The sequence continues at coordinate 73,274 of NJDD01001709.1, read as the reverse complement.
ATGAATGGTCCTTTGACCCTCTGCTGTTTGTTATCCCATGCCATAAAAAGCATCAGGAGAGAGAAGGTCACCATGATGTTTTCAAAAATAAATGATGAATGCCTGCCCGGTTTGGCGGCTCAAGTCCGAAATCACTCACTGTCAAGTTCCACAACGAGAACGTTATATCTTGATCGTACGCGTAAAATGTACAATGTGCACGTTGTGTATCAATATTTCTTATTAATGGCGCACTAAATCCTATTTATTTATCATTAACCATTATTATTTTGACGTAATAAAAAAAATGTTGCTCGGGATTGGACATGTGCCCGGTTGGCTATAGGCTTGCTACCTATCACATTGTGGGACTTAGTGTCTTTGGCTAGTCGTGGGTGCCATGGTTGTGCCTCTGCCTACCCCTTCGGGGATATGGGCGTGAAGATACTTTACTTTTGCTTTAAAACTTTGACGTTAGACAGGATCCACCTGCTCATAAATACATTATCTACACGCACAGTCTCTTGCCCTGCTTGTCCCCTCAACATTGATTACCCTTTTCATATAAACACGTTCCAGGGACTTTTGAATTATTCAAATTTAAGTAACCAGTAGTTATCATTTACATCGGACTCCTCTATTTTCACCCGCGTCTACACTGGCTCTGTAGAGTGATGCAAAATATTGTACTTGTACAGTTACGAATGAGGCTAGCAAATATGAAAGGGATTTTTTTAAATTCAACAGAAGCTGCAAAGACTAGCAAGTACATTCATTTTAACAAACAAAACAATTATCTTCACGCCCATATCCCCGAAGTGGTTGACAGAGGCTCTACCAGGGCTCTCACGATTAACCGAAGACATTAAGTCTGTCAATGTGGTGGGTGGGAAGCCTATCGCCAACTGGACACATCTAATTAATAAACGTTATATTTAATAAAAATTGAAAATACACATTTTCTAATTTTTTTTCTTTTTATGCCTTGAGATCGAACCCGAGACCTCAAGAAATCAGGTCCAACGCCAGACCGCTAGACCATAGAGGCGATTTTTTAAACAATTATTGATTTAAATTAGTACTGAAATAATGTAAAAAAAATAAAATAATGTAAAGTGTTAAAGTCTAATTGTACCATTTCGACCTGCGCTCAAACTGTGCTCAAATAGATTAAAATTAGTTTAACCGTTGACGTATAAACGGAACATACGTACAAACATAAACACTTAGACATCCATTTAGGAAAACACACAAAAGTCTCTAAATATCCATAGTCTTATTCTCTGTATTTTTTTATTTTTTTCAGCTGATATAATTTTGCCCCGATTCACCCTCGTCGGGCTTCACCGCGACATATTTTCCAAGGTTCACTGACCGGAATTGCCATTATTAGTTTCAAGGTTCAAACAACGATTAAGTATTAGCTACAAAGTGGGTTTGAAATACAACATTATGTAATTGTTATCTCGGTTCTAATTTCGTTTCATTCATAATTGAGTCGAATGTTACGACAAAATTACTACGCTGCTACGTAGTTGGATAACTGTGGAATTACTATTAGTAGGAAATGATAATATTGACTAGTGTTGGTTGTTTTCATGTACTTATCGGAATGTGTAACGTGCGTTGAATGTTAAATGGGGCATTTGTTAAACGATTTTTATATGTTAATAAAAGACACACGCATTAACATTTGCTTAACTGATGGTAGGAAATTCAAGTCGCCAGAAGACACCGAAGATGATGATGGTCCTTGTCGACCTGATGTTGAGATGTTAAGCCTCACGCTTAGTTAAGTGTACCTACTGAAAGAATAAAGATAATAAGGTTAATATAATAAAGTTAATAAATAAATTTAATAAAGAAAATAAATATTATTACAATTATATTAATTGTAATTATACTAAATATGACAGGGAACCTTATGGTGTATGCTATGAAGTTGCTTGCATAAGCATTCGTGTTAGGGCTCCAGGTCATAGTGCCGCTAAAAATAGAATATAATGTAAGAGTAATCCGGGCAAGCCTTCTTAAAATTCTACCTTCTTGTGAAGCCACAAGAAGGTAGTCGGTCGGCAGACTTCATTTACAAAAACAAATTAAGTTTCAAATGCAAAAGTCTATTTGTTTCGCTTGCAGGCTAACTAATTTCAATGAAAGTAGGCTTGGAAATTGCTGAAGATTCTGAATGAAACTCATCGTTCAAGTGGGTTCTCCCTAAAAGCGAGAAAACTTGAACATGATCACTTAAAACTTAAACTATGGTAACGTTAATTCTGAAGGTGGCACGCTTTTCTTTTTTGATATATTTTTGTGGGTGTGTAGTTTTAGCTTTCTTAGGAACTCGATTAATAGATGTATTGCTAGTAACACTTCCTTATTTAATTTATAGATGTTCAAAGTTTGTAAAGCATTAAGAAAATTATTAGGAGCTGCCATCGAAGCCGAGAACAAAAGGTTAAATGACTCTTAAAATTGCCTTGATTATATTCAAGATTATACTCCAAGACTAGATAAGTAACCTGCTACTGCAGAAAGACTTGTGTAATCAGTAATATCAATGCTAAATCATGAATCAGCTGTAACTCGTTTAAAGGCCATGCCATTACTTTCATTGGTCCTTTAGAAAGGCACAAACTGACCTTTATAATTGCGATACTTAAGGCATTTTACTTTCATTAAATTTCATATTAAGCATAATTTAAAAACGCGCCTTCATTCTGTCACAATCCGTTGGAAATGCAAAAGCAATCTTGTTTTGTTAATGTTAACGATCGCCGAACGTGGCGTTCTCAAAACACTGTGCTCGAACTCGAGGACTGGGCGAATGGCGACTGTACCACACTTCAAATACCGGTTATGTGACCGCAATATACCTTCACAACGGATCGAGTTCTCCAACATCTTATAGACTTCCATTGCCCGTTTTCGTTTACATTGCTGTACGCTCCCCACTTTAACTTCAAAGTATTCAGTCCAAGCCAGCCATGTACGCTTTCAAGAAATACGATCGTTATATGGTAGAGGTTTTAGTTGACTACATGACGTCAACCGCTCGGCCCGTCAGGCTTCTTAGCTCTCTACAAACAGTGAATACGATAAAGTTATAGAACTTCAAACACGCATTGAATACTTTTAACAGCTCTTTGAACTTGTGAGGTTTGCTCGAAGCGTAAGAATTTTCTTCAAACGTTTACTTTTAGAATTTGTTTTTCGTAACTTAAGGTCAGAAAATGGGTTTTTACAAGAATTTTTTTGAGTGTAAGAGAAGACCGTTAGAGAAGGGACCTGCAATGTCTGTACAATACGAACTTTTTTTTTTATAAAAATATTGTAAGTCATGTTTATCAAAGTCATTGTTCTTGATTCGAATTCAAGTTCGTTATTTTAACACAATGAAGCCGCAATACCGCAAACCCGAAGCGTTCGAAGGTGAATTGCGTATTGTTCGGGAGCCCGCTTACAAGCAATCTTTAGAAAAGTGCTTTTAAATTTTGTGTAATAGAGTTTCTTTTGCCCCAAGTCGGTATGTAGTATGCTTTGTTCGATTTTAAACTCTATAGCTGATGTATAATAGTAATTTTACAATATACTCATTGTGTTTGTGTTTTGTGTTGCCTCTAAAAGCATTTCGCAGTCGCTCCGTTGTGCGTATCGGTGGTCGAGCCACGGAATGCTATCGACTGAGATAAGTCAAGTTTGGGTCTGAATCGGGTTTGAAATTTGAAGACCGCGATGGGTTGGTTTACCTTTTTGTTAAGGCTGTTGAGACTTTGCAAATGTATGTTTTTCGTAAACGTTTTTTATAGTCATAGGAAATTATTAAACCAAATGCATCTGTGTCACTAAACTTAGGAAAATGGTATCTTGTTGTTTTTCTGTCGTGTTCGTTCCGGTTATCCGAGGTAATCGTTAAATATATTAGCTAACATTTCAACTGTTGGTAATGATTAATAAGCATCCGTTTTAATATGTGCATATTGTTTCTGTGAACACAAGCTTGTAAAAGTTTATATTTCTGCGGAGTAAATTACATTTATTACATTTAAAAATTACAATTATCGCCTCTGTGGTCTAGCGGTCCGGATGTTGGACTTGACTGCATGAGGTCCCGGATTCGAATCCCGGGTCGGCCAACGAAAAGAAAATTGGATTTTTCCAATTTTCTAATAAAAAGAAAATGTTGGTCGGAATAGGAAATGTGCCCGGTTGGCGATAGGCTTGCCACCTATCACATTGTGGGACTTGGTGTCTTCGGCTGGTCGTGGGTGCCCAGGTTTTACCTCTGCCTACCTTTTCGGATTTGGGCGTGAAGATACTTTTTTTTTAATTACACAAAACAAAATCACTGCGAGAATAAATTTTCATGGCAGAGACATCGTGTTGTACATCATCACATAGTAAATTACAAAGTCGTTGCCTCTGTCCCTATGTCCCTTTGTATGCTTAAATCTTTAAAACTACGCAACGGATTTAGATGCGGTTATTTTATAAAGTGATTGAAGAGGAAGGTTTATATGTATATTTCATAACCGCTAGTTTACTTATAAGTGTAGTCGAATAAAGAAACTTTTAATTTAAAAGTCGATCGTAGTGGTTGATGGCTTGTCCACGTCCAGCGTCGAACAGATTTAGTGTAAAGAAATCAAACAGATAACAAAAGCGTATCTAATCAATTTGTGGATATGTCGTTGTGATACTAATAAAAATAAACACAAGGAACATTTTGATGTGTTTTTTGTTTCGCTTTATATTGTATGGAATCTACGAATATTGCTTGAATGTTTTTGGTTTTGACATTAAACATTATTTTGTTTGCAGATCTCACTCAATAGAAAAAAAATTGGACAATATATTACGTTGTAATTTAAATAAATATTTGTGTTTTCGCCGTCGTGATAGTTTTTTCACCCACTTTATTATCCTACATATATAGAGTCAGTTTTTTGAGGCGTCACAGTGGAATACATTGTTAAATGTAAGTTAAATGTACGTGGTTAAATAGGTATATGTAGTTAGATTCAGAGCGTTCAGACGAGTAGAAAATCAAGGCATAATCATGATCTTTGTTTGATATGTTCAATGTATCAATAACCTGTACAACATTTCATTTGAAGAGACAAATCTTAGCCTCAGGCATATTACTTATTAATTATTATTGACAATGTTTAGAGGTGGCGGCGTTTGTCGCGTGTTCTTGGCAATTGCCATAAGGAATTCTTCTTGTTTGCCTTCTCTAAAACTACTTGGAGATCTATACTTCTTATCGTCGGTGCTTGGTGGAATTCCATTCTTGATGCAATTTATTTAGAAACACTTGTACTTTCCACAATATATTTCAATATTTATTTTTATGATTTAGCCAACCGGTTTCGCTATACAAGCATCATCAGGGCTATCTAGTTACAAAACTATAATAATAAAATATATTGTGGAAAGTACAAGTGTTTCTAAATAAATTGCATCGACTTGGAGATCTGCTTGTTTATGATAAGTTTTAATGTCAAAGACATCACGTGACTAATGAATCATTTAAATTAAATCTTATCTTTTGTTTTGTATTAAATTTGACTTTAATGATGAATGTGAACGCGACGTTGAAATAAATCTACTTTAACGAAATCATTATAAAAGGTCATTGAATTCTTACATAACGTTATCTATTTATATGTAATTAGTTAGTTTTGTAGTAAACGAGTATGCGATTTTTTTCTGCAAAGGTTATTTTAGTGAATGAAGTTAAAATGATAATTTATTTTAATTTAATTAGTTTTATAATTATGTGTAAAGATAAAACGTATAGTGTTTTTTTAGTTTTTGCGTTTTAGATGTTTTTTTATTGACACGTGTACAAGTTATATATTTTGGTTATATTTGATTTTTCTTTTAATCAAATCATTAGTATTCAAATAAGTCTAGTTATTTTGAAGTCTTATGCCAACGATCTTTTGCTGTATTATTCATCATTCACTTTGTCCTTTTATGTATTACTACATAGCTTTATGGAGATGGAAGTTATCAAAAAATTAAAATTGAAAAGAAACTACTATTATGTATAACTATTTTCCATTATAATTATATAACGAACACTGATAAATTTAAATAATATTATTTCTGGATACGTTACACAAATTGAATCTAACCCCTAAACTTGTAAATATGCTTGTGGTATGGTTGTTAATCAACGATTCGAAACCGGGTAGTTTTGCCCCGTGTTGGTCCGGGCTCCTTTGTAGAATAG
>NJDD01001709.1:54895-66904 GCA_002245505.1 Calephelis nemesis | reverse complement strand
TTAACATCAGGAAATCCGTCTGCTTGTTTGCCTGCCAATATCACAAAAAAAAAGTGATCCACCGTCTTACCTATTCGTACCACCATAATGACATTGTCTTGATGCGGTATGGAAAGTAAGGTGCCTGGTAAACTTGCACATTTATGAGTCTTTCCCCGCCATACGACAATAACGCACCGACAACAGTTGGCTTTTACGCTCACTTACTCTTACACTTACTTAAAAAAGAAACATTGCCTCATTGTCAAAAAATCAGTCTAACGAATGTTTATAATTCAGAAGCTCTGCTAGTTACTTGGCCATATTGTTCAAAAACCAGCAATATTCTAAAAGTATGAGCACTACTGCATTGTAGACATCGGATTTATTATGAAACTTTGCATATTACGTACCACGTAGGCCCGTCGGGGTTTAGTTGCCAACTTTTTTTATGTAGCCGAAGTTGCGAATGTGCTCGGCTAAGCGTGATACAAAAAGAAGTAGAAAAAGCGGCGACTGACTAAAGTGACATTATGAAGTTACAAAATGAAAAGGTAAAGTGGTTGTCCTTGACATTCGGCGGGGACGCAGCCAACAGACGCTCGTATGCCTAGTACCTACCTACCCACTAACACTGTATTTTATTGTAAGTTATCATGTTGGTATGTATTTACTATTTATCATTTTAGATATTTCGTTTTTGGTGTTATTTAGGTATGTTGTCGATATAGCTGTGGTTATAAAGACCCGTGATGTCACGTCTTACATCTTTTTAAATTATATAATTTTTGTGTTCGTGTGGTCACTGAAATTATTGAAACAGACGACTGGATGGATTTTGATGAAATTATTTGTGTGTATTCAAGGGAATTCGAGAATAGTTTAGATTCACAATTGGGTCTCCTGGATAATGTTTTTTTTTTAATAATAAGTAGTACTTGATTTTGGAATGTTTCACATCGGATCCGACAGACTGCGCTACTGTCGAAGCATTAATGTCAAGCGATATGAAGTTGGCTGTCAGCTAGTAGGTATAATAATAACGGACGAACCAACTTCAACAGTTTCATTAGGTGGTACCACGTCGTGTTTTACTAATTCTTTTTTCAATAGATAGGAAATTATTTTGAATTGATCGTACAAAAATTATGTGTATGTCGTAAATAAATGCATTAACAATAATTTGGTCACTATCTACTAAAAGTACAATTTAAAAACCAATAATCGGTTTCTGATAAAATTAATGCTGGACCGCTTCAAAATCTTGACCAAGGTATCTTTCTAAAAAAAATAATCATCAAAATCGGTTTGTTATTGGCTGAGTAATCGCGTTATTATTATTTAACTAATTCACTGTAAAAGTCTAAATAAAGAACTAAAGAACAATATTTTCACTTAATACTTTGACCATTTTGTGTCTGTTATTATTATTGTCGCCTTTTTTCCTCAGTATCGCGTTGAAATGTGGGTATGTATATCGGGAAACGGTTTAATATATTTCTATGCTAAATCATTAAAACCCGGTTTAGCCGTTTTAACGTTAACATTCATATAAACACACACACTTTTATATGTATAATATAAGGAGGGATTTACTAATCCCTTCACTTAATTTATCGATCCTTTAACGTCCCTACTTAAGTAACCGTAGTATCCTATAAATATCATCATTGGCTTATGATAAATCTCTTCAAACATTTTAATGTCTAATTTTAATGCTTACAAATTTATGTGATCATTAAGACCTTAACCAAAAAGATTCCAATGTTTTTATCTACATGGGTACTTCATCAAATTAAAAAAACCACAATCTCTAGCTCTATTGTTTTTTTTATCACTTACGAGTTTTTTAGAGAGTCTGGTACGAACATTTTCGAATTAATACCAATCGTTCTGTTTGTAGTGTTTACAAGCCCGAATTTCTGGAGTGGTAGGCAAAGTTAGAATCAGGGCAAACACGACTAGCCGAAATTCAAAAAAATTAATAAATAAATTGTCTCTTTATTGACCGACCCAGGGATCGCACTCGGGGACCTGAAAAAGTCAAGTCCAATACCGGACCGCCAGACAACAGAGGTGATAAGTACAAGCCAAATTTTTTATTGTTTAGCTAAATTGCGTACCTAAATTGGTACTTTGTGTTTTGTTTTTGATTGGGCCCAGACTCCTTTGGAGAATATCAGCAAACTGCTTTCCCATCAAACTGTTGGAAAGCAAGAAAGGTTAGCGAGCGTCTGTTTATCCGTTACTAATACTAAGTCTTTTAACGACTTTCCTGATTAGTAATATCTCATTACAGTACTACAGTGGCAAAAATAAGTACAGTACAGTAGTGATATTTAAATTATGCGCTTCGGGTTCACACTTTCTACCCTTTACACTTTTATTTTTAGATTGGCTGACCTAATCTAAATTTAAGCGAAATGAATAATTATGTAATAACAACTTAATATATATAGATATCTTTAAAATACATTCGGATTTCCGAAGCTTGACGAATATAGCCGAAGCGCATAATTTAAATATACCTACTGTACTTATTTTTGCCGCTATAGGTGGTCGCTACTGTTGTCCCCTAGTATAGAGGATAGCGCTATAAAATTACTCGCTGAAGAGATTTATCGTACCAGTTAGCATACAAGGCTACTTTGCCACTTTGGTGTCTATACTCTATACGAGATTAATATTAATTATTCGTCATCAGCTTGTTCCTTTTTTTCGATCTTCCAATCCAATCTAGTATAAAGAAAATATGTGTAACTAAAGATCATATTATATTATAATCTTAAACGTCCGTTAGGGATGTCGGTCCCTAGCCAGCACGCCGAGTTACGCTATAGGCACCTGCGTATGTTTATTGCCTATCCGCCACGTGCCACGCGTCCTTGGCAAGGCCAACGACCTGATTTGTAAAAAAAGAAACGAAATCGCTTTTTGCCCCGAACCCGGCACAATGTTTGTTTTTATCGTTTTCACGTAAACGATCCGTGAAGATTCTATACGGCTGAACAGAAACTCCACGTAGTTTTGCCCGCTTATGCGACAGAAACTAAACTGCTCGTAAATCAATATCGATGCAACAGCTTATGTATGCTACTTTTGGATTTGATTGACTGGTAGGTAACCTAGCATGTGAGAAGGTCTTTTATGTTTGTTTGAAATTGAGTGATACTTAGGTAAATAGATACTTATTTTAATTTTCGGCTTGATTCAACCATCAATCTTGGTCTTTAAGATATCGTGTAATGTAATGTGTAAATCGAGTAATATAATAGTAGGCCGGGTTTGATAGGCCTCGAGGAAAAGTAAGTTAACCGGCTACCTTACCCTCCGAACCGGAACACGTCATGACGACAGGAATAGGTAAGGCGGTGGTACCAATCCGGGTGAGTCGCTGCGAAACTCTACCAACTAGTCAGATGTCACGGTGTTAGTGTTAGTGTCAAAGTTTCAAAATATCGGGTCTTGTTTTTAGATAAATGTGGAACTCAATGCATGATTTATTTATATTTATCTTCGTAATCAACGTAGCTTTCATTACTGCGACACTCAACTGTGTTTTATCACTTGTCCATATTTTTTTTTTCATTTGAGAAAAAACTCTTACGACGGGCAAAACGTAAAACGAGACTATGTCGGCCTCACTGGGGGCACCGGGACAGACACTCTGAGAACGGGACTGTCCCGTTCAGAAAGGGACGTATGGTCACGTTAGGTATAGATCGTCATGTTATGGTGATTGTAAAGTAGTAAGGTATAAAAAAACCGTTTTCCACCTTTCATCATCATGATATAAATAAGCGTAAAATAACCTTCCATCAACGATAATATATGAAATATAAAAAAATATAGATGAAATTGTTACACGTCTGTGTCTTTAGGGTTTAATCGGGGTGAGCATTTACTGCGAAACTTATTAAAGTCAAGGTCAGTTCATTCATATTCAACTGACGAAATCTCATTCACCTCTACAACCCCTAGGTAATAACGCGAGCTTTATTTTATATCAACTCGACGATTATTTACTGCTTTTGTGTATAGTACACAAAGAGGCGTGTAGATAATTTGTTTACTTCAATAGAGTTTTGTGATTTTGTATTTCGTACGAAATATGTTAAATACAAGGTCATTTAAGTCATGTTTAATTTGTAAATGCTCATTCTTCCGTATGGTAATAAGTTTCTCAGTGTTTTGCAATCGAATCACTTTGAGGAACCGATAGTACTAAGTGTCCCAGCGCATTAGGCGGCCAGCTATTTCTTTTACATGGACATTAATTACTGGCTATACTTAAGTGTATCACAGAAATTGGCATTAAATTTATGAGATCCCCTCATTTTTCGTTATTGATACTGGTAAGGACTATTTTCCTAAAGAATTGTGTTCAAAGAGTTTTAATTGGGCGTATTTCTAAGCAAAGAGAAAGAGGCTTAATTATCTTCGAAGAGTTTTGGGGATATTTCAAAGCAAAGAGAAAGAGGCTTAATTATCTTCGAAGAGTTTTGGGGATATTTCAAAGCAAAGAGAAAGAGGCTTAAATATCTTCGAAGAGTTTTGGGGATATTTCAACGCAAAGAGAAAGAGGCTTAATTATCTTCGAAGAGTTTTGGGGATATTTTAAAGCAAAGAGAAAGAGGCTTGATTATCTTCGAAGAGTTTTGGGGATATTTCAAAGCAAAGAGAAAGAGGCTTGATTATCTTCAAAGAGTTTTGGGGGATATTTCAAAGCAAAGAGAAAGAGGCTTAATTATCTTCGAAGAGTTTTGATAGTCTCCTGATCTGATGGAGAATGTTAGTAGTTTTTTTTTCCTAATGGTAGATAATTTCGCCAACGCTATTTCAATGTTGAGTGGAATGAAAATCCAAATTATATTAATTATCATTTTGACGCTATGTCCGTATGTGGAATTCACCTTTGTATATTTATTGTAACTATGGTCGCCAGTTGGTCGAAATTCGACTATAATAAATGTTAATATCTTGTTGATAAGAACGCCAATTTCATTTCTCAAGACCATCTGCTTTGTTTCCAAACTGTATGGTGCGCCATCTGTGATCTTTTATCGTTATCATCAATATATTTGTTTGTGTGTGTCAAATGCATAGTAGTACGTGTATTGATTTATATTTTGAATTAATCCACTTTTTAAACATTATCATTAAAAATAATAGCGTTCTGCTCTTCTCCTACACATAGCCTATCAGTGGGTTAAACTTCATACCTCTCCGTCAGCTCATTTTTGTAAAAAGGGGTCCAAAGTTTATGCTTGACGTATTAATATATTATAGATGTTTATAAAAAATCTAGCCACAAATGTGTGATTTTCGGAACATTGTAATACAATAACTATTATAGTTGTATATGTACAACGTCAAACCGTACGGAATGTGTTGGGCTACCGTCGCACTCTGTGGTACGTGGCTGGCCGCACATTATTAGCCTGGTGTTACCGCATTCTCCACACATGACATCGATATCTCTACAGGCATTATTTGACTCCATTATAATTGGCACTCGCATGCCAAAAGCAACCTTATGCGCGTGCGTTTTAGTTGAATTTTGCACGTAGACACACGCAGCTATAACATTACACTCTGTGTATGACTAAGAAGCGAAATTCAGGAAATTACAATCGTTAGACCTGTTGAAGCGATGTGTAGCCTACTGGATCGAAGGTAGGGTTGTCAGTTATAATTGTTTTGTATTAAATACCTCAGGTATCAAGTCTTCAGAAGAAGAAAAAAATGTATTTGAAATCTGTTAAAACTTTAATGTAGTAGATAGGCATTTGTTTATACTTACAGACCAAAACTGCTTTCTTGTTACTAATTTTTTTATAGAAAGATTTTGTATAGAAACCAATAAACATTCTAGCTTACAAGTTCATATGCAAAAAGTCTTAAGCTTGATTTAACTTAAGTTTTGATGTTTTCCTATGAACATTTTAAAATAACAGCTACTAATAATACAGAGAAGTTATCTGCTGTACTATAAATGCCTAGTCTAGTCGTACTCTCATCCAAATGAAGCCTATGTAAGTTCTAAACGCTTTAAGAAATTTAATTTATTTTTCTACTTTGTGATGACTTTTTATGTGATTTTAAAACAAACATTTCTCTTCACTTATTGATATATAAAAAAATAGTGTAGATGTGGATGACAGTAGGTGTTGACTGTATTTGACATTTGACAACCCTATTTGGGTATCATTTCGCGGCGATATGACTCATCTCATATCAGTCAGTATTCTATTGCTTAATTAGTTACACGGAAATCTTTATAGCTTCTATTATAGTGGTTATGATAGGGCAGATACGATAATATTACGATGAAAGTCGTAGTGTATCGGAAAGTATTGTAGCGGCTCTATATCGACTAGAATATACCGTCTGCCTCTCTACCAGGCTTCTCGTAAGAGGCGAGCACATGTTAAGTAGGTCATTATTTCAACTACCTTATTTGTCTATTCCTATGCGTGAACTATGTGTGATGGTAAATAGTCAGAGACGTATTTCATGACGTTAAATGATAGACGTAGACTAAAGCCATTATAGGTATGCGTTACAAAACTAATGCTAGAATGTTGAGTTTTTACGTAAGTAAGTTCATCGCCTCCCTTAGTCACCAACCTGGAGCGCTGACGTTTTGTCGACTAGAACACGTAATAGTACATATTATAATCAACATTGTGAATAACATTAATTATTACATTAACTAACTATAATGCCACTTAACTAATTATAAGTTATCGCTAGCTTCTTTTAATGATAGTTATAGATAGAGACAAAAAACTTTTAGTGCTGACAGACGAGTCGGTACACGATATTTCTGCAGAAGTTCAATCTATTACTCGGAAAACCTTGATTATAAAGTCAAAATTTGAAAAAATCCAGACTAATCTAACTTGTCTAAAATGTTCTATCTCTTTTGTTCTTATTTTATTTGGAAAGGATAGCATGCACCTAAAATTAGTTTAGTTTGTGAACAGCAGAATCACCACCGTCATCAATCATACTTGACGTTATGTAGTGAGTGAGAACTTCACGCTACCCAATTCCATTGGAGTTTGGATGGAGATAATATGTATTATGTATGTAAATTATCTGATTGCGACATGCCTACGCAGTCGGCAGTACGCACTGACGACCTAATTAGTGAGTGCTTGTTTAGTTTGATAACACTATTAGCAACGGTGTTGTACTTTCGAAGTAATTCGGTTAAGCACATGCGGGTATTTGCATTTCAATACCGTTATGTACAGTCACCAGCAGTTATGTATAGTTTATTATATGATACTAGCTGACCCAACAGACGTTGTTCTGCTATACGTTTATTGTGATTTTAGCGAAAAAAAAATGGAGTGGGTCACCCTTATCACTTAGGGGTATGAAAAATAGATGTTGGCCGATCCTCAAAACTGTTCAATATGCTCACAAAATTTCAAGAGAATCGGTCGAGCGGTTTCAGAGGAGTTCGATTACGCACACCGTGACTCGAGAATTTTATATATTAGATGTTATCGAGGAATTAAATAGGAATAAACTAAACAACCTATTTATATTGAGCTAAGAGCCATCAGGCACCCGTTAACTTATAAACAAAAAAAATCACATTGAAATCAGTCCCTTCGTTAGGAGTAGTGATTCACAGACAGGCACACACACAGACAAGTCAAACTTATAAAGCGGTTGAAAATATTAAAGCTAAAGCAAAAGAGATGCTATTTAGGATTAAGGGTTATAAAAACATGTAGTAAGTTATTAGTTTTAATTGATTAGAGTTGTTTTAAGTAGTGAATTATTGTTTTAATATGAGCCGTTTGAATTTCGAAAAGCCGTAATCAATGGTTCGTTTGGGTGCTGAGTGGGAAGGTCGAATAAGAAAGTTTACTTAGAAACATATGTATTAGGTTTGAATTATTTCGAAATCCAAAAAGTAAGCTTTAAATGTATTATATAAATGGCCTAAGCTTTAAATGTGTCAGTAACCTCAAAATGGCTAAAACTTTAAACGCCAACTATACACTAACAGTATTCATGTCTTAACTAAATTCTAAAGGAGACTAACTGGACTACACGTGCCAGTATAGATAACTAGTAACTAGAAACTCTACTCACGTTTTGTTAATACAAATAAATTATGAACTTATTGTGACTTACCATACTATAGGCGCACCACCTGCTCAGTGTGACGTCATTCAAATAGGTTTTTGTTGACGATTGTACACTGGCCGACTCGAATCACCTGTTGGTCTATTGTTTTTTTTTTTTACAATGCGACCATTGGACATAACAACCGTTGGCTTATCTTTATATATATAATTCTTGTGTTCGTGTATTTGTCACTAAACTCCTTCTAGAGGACTGGACCGATGTTGATGAAACTGGGTCAGCTAGTACAAATAGAAATAACTGCAGTATACAAGATTTAACACTAGTCATTGGTACCTCGCGGGCGAAAGGCCTATTATTTTATTTGACCGCCTGGTTGGTCGAGTGGGTAGCGTACACGCCTAACTACACCAATCAACTGCGAGGCTCGGGTTCGATTCCCGACGGGGGCAGGCATTTGTGTGATGAACATTAAGATGTCTGCATTTCCGGGTCTGGGTGTTTATTACATTTATTTGGTATATATTTAAATATTTCTATGTATTGGTATCGTTGACTAACACCCATAACGCAAGCATAATATAATTTGTTAAGCGGTCCTTCGGTCTCAGTGAGATAAGCGTTGTATATAGGCTCACCCAGTTTCCCAGACCTGTAAACCGGAACATGGCAGTGGTGAGCACTGGCAATCTGTGTGGTTAAGGATCCATGTCACTGCTCTGCCACATGGTTATAACTGTTATAAGTCAAGTAGTTTTGTAGTATCGATTGCACTCGATGTTCCGTGTCACTTGATTGACTCAATTGCGGCCCTGCTACCGTGACCAGCGGTTTGGTTTAAATAAGAATTGATCCCCATTTCTTTTTTCCGTTTCGTTTCATTGATCATCGCATCTCTCCTGACCGGATGGACCAATTTTTTTTTTTTGGTTTAATTATTTTCAGGATAAGGTTTATAAAAAAATATCTTCACGCCCATATCCCCGAAGAGGTAGGCAGAGGCACAACCAGTGTACCCACGATTAGCCGAAGATACTAAGTCCCACAATGTGATAGGTGGCAAGCCTATTGCCAACCGGGCACATATCCTATCCCGAGCAACATTGTTTTTTATTAGATAATTGGAAAAACCCAATTTTCTTTTTGTTGCCCGACCTGGGATTCGAACCCGGGACCTCATGCAGTCAAGTCCAACAACTGAACCGCTAGACCACAGAGGCGATAAGGTTGATATGCAAGAAAAACTTTGCTGTATTATTTGTTTTCAGGATAAGTTTTATATGAAAGGAGAAGTATTTTAACTCCTAATTATACAAGACAACGTCTGTCTGCTCAGCTAGTTTAGTTTCATATATAAATGACTTACATAAAAACTGTGTTAGTTATAACAAAAGTAGTGCGGATCTCTATTCCTTTCGATTACAATAAAATTATTAAATCATCCTTTGACTACTACCCTGATAAAAATACAATTTACAATTAACTTTTGTTATGTACTAGCTGTTCCGGCGAACTTCATTTCACCCGTTTGTATGGGGAAAATTATAATTTTGTTTTCCTAGTTCAGTCGTAGTTGAAAGGGATTGAAAGTACCCTTTGTCCGTCTCCTGGTTCAAAGCAACATCCCCATCCGTTTTCAGTGAAATTGGTTCAGCCGTTCTTAACTGCTCAACCGACGAGTTGGACAACTGACGAGCTTGAATCTTAAATGGACGAATACCTATGCCATACAACATTACTCATCGGCACTTTGCTGTCTAATTACTGTCCAAAGGAATATTAGGTCCACCAATTACTTAACCACTCCAGCCTAATGGTAAAGTGATTGACCATTTTAGCATTTAAGGTTAAGCGTCTGCCTGATTGAATATAAATAAATATCCATGGACAAGTCACGCGAATTGAATCCAACCCGAAAGTAAGCAAATTGTGTGCTTGTGTAAAGCCCGTCCCTCACGTAACTATAATATACTCGTATGTTAATATGCCGCGCTATAATAAATGTATTAATATGCGATAATATATTCGTTGGTGGCGTCATAGAAATATATATTATAATTGCGTGTGCGGTCGCTTGAATATTTGTATAGAAAATATAATGTAATATGTCTTGCTTTCATATCAAATATATTATAGCTACGTGTGTGACGTGCTTAATGGGTGTTAGTCAACGATACTAATACAGAAATACTTAAATAAATACCAGATTAATTTTAATAAACACCCAGACCCGGAAATGCATACGTCTAAATGTTCATCACACAAGTACCTGCCCCCGTCGAGCATCGAACCCGAGCCTCACGGTTCTTCCTTTCCTCGTATCATACGTTGTTATTGTAAGTTTAACGTCATCAAAAATTACACTTATCATTCAACGACAACTGTATGTGTGTGTGTATTTTGTTCTATTTATAAGTTATTTGCTGGACCCGGTAGCCTTACTACCATGACAGCGTTACTACACTGATTAACGGTTGCCATACACAAATAGACGAATACCTGAGACATATAACATTAGTCATTGGGCGCCTCGCTGTCTGTCCCCGCTGTCTAATCTTTTGTCATATAATGTAATTACAGTTTACACACACACGGGTATGTGTCGTATGTGTGTGTAGCAGAACTAAAATGAAATGACTTACATATTGTGATATAATAATATAAACACATTCACATGTTGCTTTCTAGTGTGTACCCTAAAGTATGCAAACTAAAATAGATTGAGTTATAATATTTTGAGTGAAGGGTGGGTAGATCACGCCTTTGTTTAAGTAGTTATATTATGAGTAGACTGTTTTGAATTTGCTCGTGAATATTTTTGCCTAATTGGATTATTTGAATAAATCATAAATAATCAGAATCTTATCTTTATTTTTGGGTCATTTTTTTTATGGGAATGCAAACTAGGTATCTAACCGTCAACTTTAGTACTTACTGCTTGCAATCGGGAAAATTGCAATACTCATAAGCTTAAGTCCAAACTGAGTCTTTTTTTTGAATTAAAAAAAAGTGCTTAAACGTAAATTGAAATCCTCATACACTGATTGGATAAATTGAGAAACTCGCAGTGCATCCATTAATCTCCGTTCTTCTGATCATTTCGTCGTGATAATCACTAAGGCTATATTGGCATTCAGGTTACGGTATTAGGGTCGGCAGTTTCTCGTCGATGTTAGAGCGTGATCTTCAAGGAAAGCTACCAACTCGGCCGCGCCATTGTTCGTGACTTAACGATTATGTAACTTGGAAATCTCCTCCGATCGGCCATACTTTGCACCGTAATGGTTAGGTATTCTCGCGTAATGCTACATAACTTCAAATCGACCTACATAAAAGCTGCAATACCACTTTCGACGTCGCAAATCACCATCGTATCTCGGCCTCGGTCAATGTGTTGTGCGTGCTGTATGCACATATATGGATGCGGTAAAGTGCAGTGAGAATTCGCGGTGCATGTAGGTTGACCACGTCCATATATAAGTTCGGACAGTTTGTTGCTGGTGTGACATTAGGTATATATCGCGGTATAAGAACCAGATGTGCTTATCTTCAAAAAAATAATTATAGTATCTTTGTAAGCATTATAAACAAAAATTTTAATTAATGCTCCAATAGTAGGACAACATATCAATATGTTTTTTTATCGCCAACTGTATATTATCGGAGACTGAGCTAGTAAAGTTTGAAGTGACGAATTCCCGCAGTATTTTTGCTCTCCTGTAAAATTTACAAAAAGTAGATGTGTTCATCCGGTTCATATACCGCGATATAGTACAGTACACGCAGATACTTTGCATCGCTGAAGACCATGACATGTAAAGTATATTTGGAGAGGCTAATGTTCAGTATAAGCATTAAGGATGATGGTGATGATAATATTGACAGTATGGTGAAGCAAATACCCTTGTGAACTTAGCA
>NJDD01001709.1:42552-54718 GCA_002245505.1 Calephelis nemesis | reverse complement strand
GACAGTATGGTGAAGCAAATCGCCTGCGAAGGTTTCATTTTATCAATATTCTATTGTCGCAATGATAGTAATTGACATTTTCTGACAGTTTAGGTAGTTGATGACGTACCATAGTTTTCTAACTTGAATAAATTTGATACCGTTGCCCCAGTAATCTCGATATAGTTACTCTATAGATTACTGTCAATGGCGATGATTATCTCTAGATATGAACAGATCACAATCATAGTTTGAAGTAGAGTTTTAAAAGAGAGTTAGACCTGTTTCGTACAAAACAATTTCACAGCGTATTATGGAATAATTGTGCGTAAAATGATATCGATGAAATTGTTGCCTTTCTTAGTGCCTTAAGATGTCAAAATATTTGTATAGGCATTGCTTTTTACTTCTTTCAACGCTTGCATTAGTGAAAGGCCTGGTAGTCATTGCTTTATTTAGCGATTTCGCAGTGCTTCAGTATACTGCAAATGGAAAATACGTCATTGTTAGTCTGTATGTACATTTGTGCACAACATGAGACCCATCATTCATTCAATGTTTGGACATGTCCGCGTATGTCAGAACGTTTGGTAAATCTAGGTGCATGCGGCTCACGTGCTTTGGAAAATGAAAGTGATCTGGTGCGTCTCTCCGGCCCCCGATTGATGTGCGCTCGGCTTAGGCGAGTCCTCGTTAACTGTATTATTCAAATTGTGCGAGGAACGGGCTCCGGAACGCGGATCGATCACACACGGAAATGTTCGCCGCTTGCACTCTCGAATACAATTTAATTCAAGTGCCTTTCCACAACACCGTTTTGTGTGCACATATGTACCTACATACCCCTATCTGTTTCTGTATACACTGTGGTGCCACGTGGAGTTGAATCTTTCGGATGTGTAAATGTTATGTACAGTCAGCATGAAAATTGGATGGCCTGCATTGAACGTCTAGATAGAACATATAAGGTGTGCTTTCATCAAGGTGGTTTTTATCTGATAGCGTGTAAATAGTTTTGAATTTGTTTCTATAAGTTCCTTTACTCTGGATGATGGTATAACGTGCAGAATTTTCGTATACCTTTATAAAAATCCAGAATTTTTATAACCGCATTAGCTATTCCTGATTTGTACAAACCAAGCAAACAAAAGTAGCAGAAGGCCTTTGTTCTCCGTCGTTTGCTTTGACACCAAATCATAGCGAATACTATTTATTGGACGCTTTGCCTGTACCCAGCTTCTGGTAATTTCTGAAAACCGTCAGGTAGTTTGAAGATTTTAACGCCTTCTTACGAATGACATGGTAATTTTATTAGATATTTGCCATCGTCGGCGCTTGGTAAAACTTCCAAATATTATTAGTTTTAAATAAAGAAACATTAATTGTACTGTTTACGTATCACTTATAATTTATTATTTTGTAAATATCCTACCGGTTTCGCTTATGATACTTAGTTATACTTAGTTTATCGTAGTTAGTTAGTGTATCTATATTTAAAATATGAATACAGGAATTTTAGGTTTATCAATTGGAAGGAAATTAATTTTAATTACATTAAACATTTGAAACACTGCCTCAGACAGATTTACAACATTTACTAATTACTTGTTTGTAGGCTGAAATGCAACCCACTAGGCTAAAGGCTATAAAGTTGCCGAAGGTTGTACTAATTAAATGGGTCCTACGCAGTTATGACGTGAAAGATATTACTAAATGGACGTCTATAACTTGTTGTAATCTGCATTCAAAATTTAGATAAAAAGGGACAAAAAGCATGTGGATATAGCTTTTCTAGCTTATTATTTTGTCGTTTGTCCTAATAACTTGTATTGTCTTGAGTATTAAACGAAAGTTTTTCTTTTTACTTCATAATGTATACAGTGTTTATTAAAATTATTTGTTAGTTGGATTAGTACAGTAAAAATGCCTTCCTGCCAGGCAGCTCGTAAAAGGCGAGCACAGGCTTACCGTCACTATCACCGTTACATCTGACTAGGTGGTAGAGTTTCGCAGCGACTCACCCAGATTGGTACCACCGCCTTACCTATTCCTGCCTCCATAACGTCATGACGTGTTCCGGTTTGGAGGGTAAGGTAGCCGGTAAACTTACTTGTGCTCGAGGCCTAACATCCTGGCCTCAGGTTAGCAACGCATCATTACCACCTTTGGTGTCTTTAGGCGGCGTGAATTTCTTTCCATTAGGAAATCCGTCTGCTTGTTTGCCTTCCAATATCATAAAAAAATGTATTAACTTTAGTATGATGTGTACCATTAAGCTAAGAGATAAGTAACTCGAGTGTGTTTTCAATATGTGATTGCAATTGTTCCAGGTACCCAGAACGTACCGATGCCACCTCGGCCGTCGTCTTCCTTGTCCGACGGCGGCGGTCCGACGGCGAGGGCGGGCGGAGGTCCTCCGGCCGCCGGGCCTCCGCCCTCGGCCGCACCGCCGCCAGGCGCGATGCTACCTCAGCCCTATCCGCATCATGGGCCTTACAAGCCGGCGCCCTATCCGCCACAACCTTACCCCTACCCGCCTAGGAACCACCATCCGTACCCCTATGGCGGATATCGGCCTACACCGCCACCGCACCCTTCGCAACATTATCCACAATTAAAGGTAAGTCTGTCAGTTTCTAACCTTTTTAGTGGGTCTTATCACTTTCATTACAATTGATGTCATTTACAGCATCTAGGGTAATAATAATATATAGTATTATACATAGCTGGCACACAATCTCGACGTGTTAATTTACATGGGAAAGGAAGTTTAGATGCTTTACAGAAATAAAGATGGGTTCGAATCCCGGGTCGGCCAACAAAAAGAAAATTGGATTTTTTCAAATTTCTAATAAAAGAAATGTTAGTCGGGATTGGAAATGTGCCCGGTTGGTGATAGGCTTGCCACCTTCACATTGTGGAACTTAGTGTCTTCGGCTAGTCGTGGGTGCCCTGGTTGTGCCTCTGCCTACCTCTACGGGGATATGGGCGTGAATGTACTTTTTAATAAAGATGTAAAATGGTTAGGGTTATAATTAATTGGTGATGCTGAGATTTCACGAGTTGGCTATTCAAATATAGCTATGTGCTATATGGTTATAAATAGGATTACACCTAGAATCACTGAAATTACAAAAAAAACTGTTTTCTTCGTCACATAGCCAGTCTCTGAAACGTCAATCAGTTTTAATTTATTATTTATCACTTCATGTTTCAGTACTTGGTTCAGTGTCTAAACTGAACTCATGTAAAACAATATATTTTATGAAATTACAAATAGTATAGTAATAGTATACAAATAGTTACTGCCAATTAAATTCTCAATATTGACACAAAAAAATGTATTTTTATGATTTTTTTTTTATTTTTTTTTTTCGGACTTGGCGTGAAGATATGTATGTATGTATGTATGTAATATTGACACAATATTCTTTAACAAAGATGACAAATAAAATTACTCGACCTGATGGCAATCAGAAGTGCAGCAGCGCCCGTTTCGACAGCTTTAAAGCCGTCCTCAGCCGCTGAAACCACCTTTCTTTTCAGTGAATAACGTGACATATTATGCAACAACAAATTGTTGATTTTCTTGTTTTTTTTTATTCAAGTTAAACTTTTGCTTTGTAGGGTGGTCGACACATGGGTCCGCCAGGTGAGGCGATGCCACCGCCGACGGCACCAGGCGAGTCACACGACAACGGCCCGGCCGGCCCGCCCGCCACCGCGCTTGTCACCACCGGGCCGGACGGTGCGCCTCTCGACGAGGGCAGCCAGCAGAGCACGCTCAGCAACGCATCTGCAGGTAAAGACTAGAGACATTCCATTATACTACTTATATTTTTGTTGGTTTTGTTGCCCGTGTTGGTCCGGGCTCCTTTGCAGAATAGACCATCTGCCTTCCTTGCCAGGCAACTCGTAAAAGGCGAGCATAGGCTTGCCGTCACTAACACCGTGACATCTGACTAGGTGGAAGAGTTTCGCAGCGACTCACCCGGATTAGTACCACCGCCTTCCCTATTCCTGCCGCCATAACGTCATGACGTGTTCCGGTTCGGAGGGTAAGGTAGCCGGTAAACTTATTTTTGCTCGAGGCCTAACATCCTGACCTCAGGTTGGCAGCGCACCATTACCATCTTTGGTGTCTCTAGGCGGCGTGAATTTCTTACCATCAGGAAATTTGTCTGCTTGTTTTCCTTCCTATAACATAACAAAAAAAATCAGTGTACGCTTTTAACAGACCTCGACTGGATAGGCCTGCCCGGATTATCGCTGCCTCTCCATCTCATCGCCTCTGGTATCTGTCATATGCCTACCCCATTGATCAGATGCTCGGTTTGTTTAGTCGGTTAACAAAACTTGTAGTATAGTATACTTCGATTTTTTTGACATCGCTCAAGAAAGTTCCTCCATTTCATTTCATCTACCATTTCCGATTTTTTTATTTAACCTGCTCATTTCTAAACTGTTAAAGTATCTTCAAAGGTAGGCTCTACTAGGGCCAGGTACCAGGGGACCTTAATAGGTGGGAAGCCTGTCGCTAACCGGTCACATATCCAATCTCGAGCAACATTTTTTTATAAGAAAATTGGAAAAACTACATTTTCTTAATGTTGCCCGTCCTGGCAATCATTTCGGGATCTCATGAAGTCAAGTCCAGCACCTGGACCGCTAGACCACGATTATTTCTTCTTGCTGTATTAAGACTAAGAACATATAAATATGTGCACATTGTCCATGTCTTTGAACTTGGCGACTACGCCACTGAAATATTTTATTTCCTTGCCGACAAGCCTTTGTTAGCAATCTAAAACATATATATTTTGGTATCATCATTTTAGTGTCCGAAAAATACAGGACTGAAGTATTATGAGACCGTAGCCTTAGCTTTCGAGGGTCTACTAGTATAGCTGATATTCAGATTCGACAAGTGTAATTAAAGAGCATTATTGTGTATTCCAGCTTCAGGAGAGGAGCCGTGCGGTACCCCGAAGAGTTCTCGCAAGGATTACAGCGCGGGAAGTGCGGCACCGTCGCCGTCGCCCGGCGGCGGTTCGCACTCCTCCGTCCACGACGACTACGATACTTCCCCTTCGCCCTGGCCTAGGCCGCCTTCTAGTCCTGTGAGTTACTTTTTTTTTTGATTTATGTAACGGGTTAAAAGAAATACAAAGCGCGAGCGTCTCCGTGGTTTGCTCTTGAGCATGACCAATGTGTTATGGTTAAAATGTTATAGCTCTCTAAGTAATTTGTCGATTCTCTATAAGTTTCTTTGATCAATTGTAGGTTTAAGTTATATACAAGGGTTTACATGTTATAATGATTTATAAAATGTCATTTGTTAAACAGTTATTTTTACTATAGACTGTTAATAATAACAATGTATAGTTTTCTAATCAACCAGGTCTTTGTTTGGGGGTAGAAGTAGTCGATATACTTACACTGTATACAGATAATAGATCAAAGAAAAAGTTTCATGATTTGATATTTTGTCCCCCTTGTTGGTCGCGGAGTTAGCGTACGCGCCTAAAACTGCCGACCAACGGGGAGCCTAGGGTTCGATGCCCGACAAGTATTTTAGGGTTTAGGTCCTTACTAAATTTATTCCAGTGGGTATACATTTAATTGTTTTATATGTTACTTTTGTTGACTAACTGGGTGCTAGTAATACAAGCAAATTGATCCCCGAAGAAAGCATATTGTATATGCTTTCTTCGGGGATCAATTTGTATAGTTTGTCCAGGATATTAAATTATTTGTTATTATATTATAAATGTGGAACTTATTTTTATTACTTATCAGGGATTATTTCTAATTATTATGTAAATATGTTTCATTTTTGTAAAAAAATAGTAATGGTTATGACTAACAAAACATTGGATATAATGGATGGGGACTTACAATTTATGACATTGATGGTAAAATTGGTAAAATAAGTCGTAAATCTGGTGCGCACTAATTTTAGATGAATACTATCTTTTTCTAATAACCAAAAATGAAGGAAACGAAACATTTAAGGTATATCAAATTAGTCAGGATATATTAATTTATGAATCAATGTCTTTCGAAGAATAGATTAAACGTCTGTATATATGTTGCGGTACTAAACGTGACAGTACTAAAACTGTTTCGTATGTTAAAAAAAGATAGCGCGACTACCTAAAATTTGTTTAATAAGTAAATGTAAGTGATTCAGAAAAAAATATCACCAGTATTTCTCACTTATTTTTTTAGTAGTTAAAATATTTTTTTTCCTGTAAATTGACTGATAATTTCAATGTATGTATGTATATATTTGAAAATAGGCTAAACTGACCTAAAGATAATTAGGCTCAATTATATGCAATACAGTTGCCAACAATTCAAAAGTTTATTAATTATGTGAAATTTGATAAAGTAATGACTGATGCCACAGCTCGAACTGAACTTTCATTCTTTTCAAATAAAATTTAATGAAAAATGATTGATCAAAGAGTAAGTGCTTTTGTGCAAGTACGTTTTTCTGTGTTTGGACAAGACTTGTGGGTGTATATTGAAGTCGCTTTGGTTTTTTATAAAAATGCATAAAGTTTTATAAGCAAGTCCATATAAATCATATATAATGAAAATCCAAAAACTGATCTATGTTTGGGATTTCCCTGTTTTGGCCATTGTGTTGTAATTGCCTTTTTATTTACATTTTTAGAGTATAGATTGCCATGGTTATTTACTATTTTTGTATATTTGTTGTATATAAGTTAGGAACATTGCATTTTGTCATGTATTTCAGGTATTTAACAGTCACATACCGCCGGAGTCCTACAGATCAAAGGTTCATATTGATTAAAGCTATTAGCATGTGTAGTGCTCAAATTTAATACGCATTGTAACAAAAAACGCATGGTATTCAAATAATTTTTTTTTATTGTTTCCATGGAACCTATTAATTTAGACGTTTTATAGCTGTTTCATTAAAATATAGATTATTTTTAATACCTAGCTTTAGCTTTTCTTGTGTCGAGCTTCTTGCTAGTATTTGTTGGTGCCGGTGCCGTTGTAAGCATGCTATAAACATTGCGAATGAGATGTTTGTGCTGGCCTTATATCTATTTAGCGTAAATAATAAAAAAAATGTTGGGGAAGTATGAGACTATATGTATATATTTGGGGAAGCATAATATGCAGATTGTTTGTGTTAAATTGTGCTTTTTTTTGTGTAAATTGACGCTTTCAATTAATTTATTTGAATTATGTATATGCATTTGTTGGATGTTCAATGCATTTTGTCGTCAATAAAAAATGAGTACTCTTCCTCTAACTCACTCAATGCATTTTGTTACTTTTAAGGGTAAGCAAAGTCTATTTTGCTTTAGAATATACATCGTCAATCCGTTTATGGCGAGTGTGTAATTTTACTGGCTAATGATATATGAATATGTTTTTAAAAAAAATTAGAATTTCAAGTAATAATAGTAGAGTTCATGTTGTTAAATCCCCATCCCAATCCCAATCATGTTTTCCCCGTGTTGGTCCGGGCTCCTTTGCAGAATAGGCCATCTGCCTTTCTTGCCAGGCAGCTCGTAAAAGGCGAGCATAGGCTTATCGTCGCTAACACCGTGACATCTGACTAGGTGGCAGAGTTTCGCAGCGACTCGCCCGGATTGGTACCACCGCCTTACCTATTCCTGCCGCCATAACGTCATGACGTGTTCCGATCCGGAGGGTAAGGTAGCCGGTAAACTTACTTTTGCTCGAGGCCTAACATCCTGACCTCAGGTTGGCAACGCATCATTAACATCTTTGGTTGTTGCCTTGCCTGCTTGTTTGCCTTCCTATAACATAAAAAAATAGGTACGAATTTAGTTTAATTAAAGATATATAAATATAGTTAGATTAGGTCACACACATGTAAATTATCGAAATTTAAAATAGAAATATTCGATTTTGTTGTTGTAGAAGTGTACAATTATAATCCAAGCAATCTAAACATATAGGTAATGTAAAACAGATTCATGTCAGTGACACAACTCAATAACGTTTAAATCGATTTAGCAGATAATTGGTGGGTAGGTAGCTCCGAACCAGGATAAAGACCTAGGATACATTTTATCTCGTTTTACTGCGAGGGGAAACAAGGAAAAATAACATGTTAATTTTTCCCATGCAAACTGAACTGATAGGGCGAAGTTCGCCGGAACAACTAGTTTTAAATAATTACTATTTTTAATTGGATTGCGTTGCATGACACCCGGTGCATGCCATGTTTTAGTTTGTTATTATATTATATGAGACCAATGCTTATACATGATTGACAAAAAAATGCCATAATTTGTTTACTTGACAAAAGATATAAATTTAAATACTATAATAGTCACATGTAAAAGATCAAAGTCTATAATTGTTTAAATTCTATATGCATATGTTATATGCTTTTTAAGTTGTACTTGCATTATTTTAAGAAATTTATAAATCTAACATAACTAGCTCGTATTATCTATGATCTCATTTGCATCTATCTACTCATTTGTAGTTTATAAATGTGGTGTTTTATGTGGTAGCATTGTTTCTTGGTAACAGTATATTATGTTATGATAATATTTAACATAGTAATAGTAGAAAACGTATAGGATGTTTTTATTTTGACACTAGGGTAAAAAAAAAGTTGCACGTTTACACTGCCTTTCAGAAGGGCAAGTTAAAAAACAGTTCGATAGATTTTCTAGATTTGGTAATTTAATAAGTCGTTCTAGTTTACTTTGAAGGTTAATTTTAGATTATATCTAATCGCGAAGTAATTGAGAGATTTTTTTTTCGATGCTAGAAATTAATAATGTTATTGTCGTTTGACTTTTTTTACCTGATTGTTAGTTTAGTTGCTCTTATCAATTATCGATGTAGTTGTAAATCAAGTATTGCCGCGTGTATGATCGACCATAACACAGCCATTTAGCTGTATTTTTATTTAAAAAAAAACTAGTACAAGATTTCTTCATTATTCGATGCGTTTGTGTTTGTGTAAGATATCAATGCTACTAGAAACTATTGTTTTTTTAATTTTGGGTGTCAACCTACATTTAAATGCCACCTATTTTCATAGGTATATGTAGTACAGGTGGATACAGATTATAAATATTAAAAAATGATTTCAATTGTTGTGTTATATCCATTTTGGCATAATGATTGGATTTAATGTCGGTTAAAGATGCTCCGGTTGATTAAGATTGACCGGTTGTAACGTTGTTACGTTTGTTATGTGGCAGAAGTCAGACTCGCTGGGCAAGCTGTACGAGATGGACGACGCGCCGGAGCGGCGCGGGTGGGTGGAGCGGCTGCTGGCGTTCATGGAGGAGCGGCGGACACCCATCGCCGCCTGCCCCACCATCTCCAAGCAGCCGCTCGACCTCTACCGTCTGTACCTGCTAGTGCGCGACCGAGGCGGCTTCGTCGAGGTACCCTACCCTCACCCACACTACTAGCTACACACACTCACACCTAAGTACTCGTCAAACAATCATCGTCTGCCCCATCATCCTATTATACTTGACTATTATCTGAATGTGTTCACACATTCGAAGGCTATAGGCTATGATAGGCGGCCTATCTCTATAAGTTAACCCTTCTACAAACTCACATATCCAAACTAGGATCCTACCTAGAACTTTAAGGTAAATTTAAACCGACAAACAGTAGTGCTATTTCATTTGAAACTTCGTCTAAGATGTAATGATTATAAAAAAACTTTTTTAATTCCATCTTTCAAATAAAATGATACGATATTGGGGAGGCCTGAAAACATTTTGTAGGCCATCGAGTTCCTAAAAATTGTTACCTAGTGGCCCTTCCAAATAATATGTGTAACCACACATAAATGAAGTCGTTTTTTTTGCCATAATTATTTGTGTTCATTTAATAAACGAGACAATTATCGTCACCAAACATTTCGTTAGCATACAAAAAATGTTTATCCTATTAATATTATAAATGCGAAAGTTTGTATGTATGGATGTGTGGATGTATGGATGTTTGTTACTCTTTCACGCAAAAACTACAAAGCCGATTACGATGAAATTTGGTATGTAGGTAGCTGAAGACCCAGAATAACATATAGGCTACTTTTTATCCCGGAGTTCCCGCGGGATTGGGACTTACGCGGGTGAAACCGCGGGGCGCAGCTAGTTATAGAATAAAAAAATGCACACTAGCATGTTATAATATTATTAAACACAGTGAAACTGCAAAAACCTTTTCTATTGGGTATCACGTCGCTATTTAATATTTCTTTTTTCGAAAGATATCAACTGTTTCCTAAATGGTCCCATACTAGGTTTAGCATGATCGGACTAGTGGTTTTCGAGTTACAATTAAGATATTAATGATGAGTATTGATAAGTTAAGTATCGTCGTCAAGACAAGTGAAAAATTTATGCACTATTAAGTATAACTTATCGGCCAGTAGGATCATGATGATGGCCTAGTAATCGCTTAAAAACATACAAAAAAATTAGGTTGTCTGGCAAAGATCGCTCTGAAGCGATAAGACCGCCTTTGTGCACCTTAGTTAAATATTATAAGTGAAAGAGAGTGTATTATTTTGTAAATTTTGGTGCATAATAAAGTGTATTCATTCATACATTCATTTCATTCAATCATTCATTCATTCATTAAAAAAAAACACAGTCAAATTAAGAACATCCTCTTTTTTAGAGTTAGTTAAAAATTACCATTGACTCGTTTTCATTTTACGTCAAATGAATGACATTTAAAATTGAATATTTTGCATCACATGGAAAGTCTAAGAATCCATATCGTATAATTTCCGCTGTGCAAAGACGACGCTTGAACGATGCAACTCATACTAATAGACTTCAATTAGGATTTATGCCAGCGCATGTACCAACGACTTTATGTGAATGGCCATCATAAAGCCAACTTAAAAACGGCTAGTAGGATCGTGATGATGGCCTAGTAATCGCATAAAAACATACAAAAAATATTAAAGAAACACACCGTTAAATAAAGAACATCCTCCTTTTCTCGATTTGGTTAAAATTCACCATTTACTCGTTTTCCCTTTATATAAAATGAATAACATTTAAAATAGAATACTTTACACTACACAGAAAGTCCGTTTCGTATAATTTCCGCGGCGCAAAGACGATGCTTGAGCCATGCAATTCATACTAATAGACTTCAACTAGGATTTATGCCAGCGCATGTACCAACGACTTTATGTGAATGGCCATCATAAAGCCCGGACTTTAACGATGGTTAATAAATTTTTATCATTAGAGCGTTCTTTGGAACCGCTTTGACTACGCGAACAATGTTGTAGTCGTTAAATAGTCGATTGGT
Organism: Calephelis nemesis; assembly: GCA_002245505.1. NCBI lineage: Eukaryota > Metazoa > Arthropoda > Insecta > Lepidoptera > Riodinidae > Calephelis > Calephelis nemesis. Next base: position 43,411 of record NJDD01001709.1, on the reverse strand, counting down.
GGTCGAAGTACACTTTGGACGTGCCAGTGGCTCGGAAAAATATCATAGTCATGGTAAAGTTTCACATTCTGTAATCGACTTATTGTAGTGTTGTCGTTTCATTGATATAGAAGTTGGATTTGTGTTATGTGTGCGAACGTCACTGGTGCGATATTTGGTGAAAATGTGATTTGAAATGTCATGATAATTTTGACGCGTTAACAAATGTTAATTGTTGAGTGTTAGATTGATTTTATCCATGTTTAAATCCAGCTCTGGTTCTGTTGATGATGTGAGGATTTAGTTTTGTTGAAGATCTCATGTTCATTATATTTATGTGCGGAAATGGCAAGCAGGCCATATAACTCAAAGGATTCATTGCTGGTGGGTTACGTACCGGCCGTATGGTACCGGCAAGTATGGATGGGTTTTTTACCGTGATATTTTTTAACCATATTATGTTAATTATGCAACGTGTCAATATAAAAAGACGACTTTATTCCTTATTCAACCTACACTTAGTTTTGTCGTAGACTGTTATTTATGTGTTAAAACGTCATGGTATAAGTCCAGGACATCGAAGTGTTACATGTCAAAGTCATGAACACCAGGTGGATGGAGCACCAGATAGGATAGAGATACCGATGATTTTGTGGAAGTCGATGTTTAGCAGCAGGGAGAGGAGAGGATATTGACGGCCGGAATTGGATTGGATCGATTTTTTTTATCAATTCAATTACCAGTTACCAGTACAACTGGTAATTAGTTACCATTTGTACCCGCACTAAGATAGCCGTGCACTAGCAACATATTATATGGCGTCTATAGGCGACAGTTGTCTCTTGCCTTTAAAAGCCATCTGCTTGTTCGTTATGATAAA
>NJDD01001709.1:4157-24133 GCA_002245505.1 Calephelis nemesis | reverse complement strand
CCTAGTGCCGAGCGCCCCCAGGTACCCCGGGGTACGCGTGTACATATAGCGATACGGCGCCGGCGCCGCGAACCGCGACTGACTGTTAGCCTGTATGATGTAACATGGTTTTTGTTATTTATGTCCACGATGAAATTTATTTACGAGGTGTCGATGTGCTATAGTCGATTTTTATTGTTCGATCGAGAGACAGATGTATTATAATAACTCGTAATTTTGATTTTTATAATAAAATGGGACTTGAATCTGTTTATTGGTTTTATGATGGAGATTTCATACCGAGTACCTTAGCGCCTTTGTCTATAGGATGAACGATAGTGGAAAGTGAGGAGCTAATGTGGGCTATAAGTTTTAAGTAAGTTTAATGTGAATTATTACAATCTATAATATATTGAAATTCAATCTGATTTTATTTTGTTTTTTCTAATTGGCTTTTTGAAATTCCGAAAACCTTTCATTCCAATTAACCGACTTGGAGTCAATAACAAAAAATAAATTAATTACTTTACCTTTATGTAATAATAACTTACTAACTTTAAACTTATAATTACGAACAAATGTAGGTATAGAAATTGAATATTAAAAATAATTGACGATGAATATATTATATCACAAACACTAAGCCAGATAATGCTAACTACAGAAGTCCTTATTTAGTAATTTCTAAGGCGAGTTTTTTAAAAAGTACAGTTAAATTAATAGTTACCTGAAAGAAGTTTTCTAAAAAACCATGGTAACATTTTTGCTTAATGTTTGAAGTTAGCCCAAAAAATTCCGACTGCAATAATGATTCTTGCTGGCTATAATTGTGTTGTATGTTTAGAAAATAGGTACAAACCGTACACATACCAATGGTAAAATGGTTATTATTAAAGAATAACAGCACTATAAATTTGATGTTAGATCTAATATGAATGTCTCGGTGAATGTTTTCCGGTTATATGTCTGATCCTTTTGTTGCCCGTGTTACTACCAATGTTACTACCAGTAGTAAGACGGGTAATTTTTTTTCCGTTCTTACTACTGCAGTTGTAAGTTGCAAGAAGGGAAATACTAATTTGCCCGTCTTACTACCAAGTGACTACAGTTGTTACACGGGTACCTTATTTGCCGTTATTACTACTACAGTTGTAAGTTGTTAGAATGAAAAAAATGTGTTACCCGTCTTACTACTACTCAATTGTAGTTGTTACATAGGTAACTTTGTAACATTGCAGTTGTATACAAAGAAATATTACATAGTTATCACCACTTCTTGAGCGCGTTACCTATTGTAATTTCAGCTTTTGAGAGCTGCATTTTAATACGTCGGATGTGATCATTATTTGGGACATCACGACGTCGCCTTTTTTAAGGTGCAGTCTAATGATTTTAACAAAAATATCATCTTAAATTGCATTTGATAACCACTTTATCAAGGTTTGGTTATCTTTATCAGAATTACATCCGTGTTGGTCCGGGCTCCATAGCAGAATAGACCATCTGCCTTTCTGTACCAGGCAGCTCGCAAAATGCGAACACAGGCTTACCGTCACTAAAATCGTGACTCCCGACTAGGTGGTAGAGTTTCACAGTGACTTGCCCGGATGGGTACCACCGCCTAATAATAGCAAGTATTTCCGTTTTCTTAGTTGCCCTTACATCTTGTCATAATTTAAAATACATTAATGTTTGTAATTTCAAAATAAATAATATACCTACATTTTATTAATACGTACTCGTAATTCAGTTAAAAATGTAAAATTAAAATAAAATTTTGTGTTAATGATTCAAATCATTTTTTGTTATTTGTAACCTTTTAAACAAGAAATTTTGATTCCTTTGTTTTTTATCTCTCTATCAATCATGTCCCAGGAAATTAATCAATTTGTATAGAACTTGGATTATGTCTTGAATATGGACAATGTTTTTTTTTAAGATAGTAACACAGACAATTTAATATTTCTTTGCTTACAACTGCAATATTACCGAGTTACCCATGTAACAACTACAATTGGGTAGTAGTAAGACTGGTAACACAATATTTTCATTCTAACAACTTACAACTGCAGTAGTAATAACGGCAAATAAGTTACCTGTGTAACAACTGTAGCCACTTGGTAGTAAGATGGGCAATTTAGTATTTCCCTTCTTGCAACTTACAACTGCAGTAGTAAGAACGGAAAAAAAATTACCCATCTTACTACTGGTAGTAACATTGGTAGTAACACGGGCAACAAAGGGTCTGATCATATACGATTTTCGTACTAAATTTCACTCATGTCTGTCTAACCGCTATTGCGTGATAGGTTAAAGATTCAAACTTGAAATTTTGAATGTATCATTTGATGATTAGTATTCTACCCTCAAGTTTAACCAAATTTGGCCATACATAGTTTAGATTTTAAGTGGAAGCAAGTGCGGATCTAAACCCCAAAAAACGCTGTAGTGTTTGACCTCTCGAAAAATGAACATTTGCCAGTTGAAAAATGAATACGCCTTTAATACGAGGGTGGATTGAAAAGAATTCGGCCCCACTAAAAACATAAAAAGTTACTAAATCAGTCACATTTTTATTTTTTTACCTAATCACCATCAAGTTCGACCTTCGGCCTTCTCCAGTGACCATCAGAAATACAGTAGAGATAGCAAATACAAAACACGTCATTTGACAGATATTTCATGTACACATTTTACCCAGTGAATATCACTAAAAAGATACTGAATAGCCCCGCAGATCGGGGTTCATCTTTCACACTCTTTCTGCCACGCTTCAATTCTGCTATCCATATTTCGACGGATAAGACAGACCAGAGTCTCCTAATGTACTAACCATATCATCATGGATAGCGTGGCCGTACTTTATATTGAAGGCACGTTGTTCAATTTGTTCCATTTGCAGAAAGTATGTCCGATTGCTTTGTTAAAAAAATTATAAAATCACTACTAAGTGTTGCACATGTTTCGATCTTCACGCAATTAACTACTTCGAACCGAACTAATTAATGGGGGACGATTTGATTTTTAGAATTGAATGGATTTGTGTTAGGCCGAGTACTTTTCAATCCACCCTCGTAGATACACTGCATTTCTAAATGAATTATTTACAAAATGTACATTACCGAGACAAAGACATGGCACTATGCATAGTTCCTCTGGACAATGCCGTTGAGTGAACATTAGTAAGTAAGTATAAGTAAGTATCTTTACGCCCATATCTCCGAAGAGGTAGCCAGAGGCGCAACCAGGGCACCCACGACTAGCCGAAGACACTAAGTCCCACAATGTGATAGATCGCAAGCCTATCGCCAACAACCGGGTACAAATCCAATCCAATTGGTAAAACCCAATTTTTTTGTTGCCCAACCCGGGGGTCGAACCCGGAACTTCATGCAGTTAAGTCCAACACTTGAACCGCTAGACCACAGAGGCGACAGTAAACACTAGTAAATTATTAAACCCGTACAAATACGACCTCAATAAGCCCCGAAATGCTGACGCTACAAATCTATTAGTTCAATCGCATCAATAACGGTGTATCCGCGCTTGAGTGGGACCATTGTCCAATTATAGAAACTTAATAGGAAAACCAAACATTACAACAGATAAATAAAAAAAATATTTGAGCTCAGAAGTGTCCCTGTAACTTTTAGGTATGTTTCTGGAATGTCTTCATTGTTCAAAGACCGCTTATTAATAACTACTTTATACGCATGGAGTACCGACGCTGGCGGATAGGGAGATGGCGATCGAGAAGGTAGGTCGAATGGTGAATACTTTGAGTAAAAACTTACTGTTACATAAATTATATGTCCATTGATAAAGATTCTAGTGTCGTATTGGAATATTATTATTTGTCAGCCGTAAACTACTCAGTAAAGGTTTTATTGTAAGTATTTCAAAACTTATAAAAAAGAACTTCAGCATTTAAACAGATATCCCAATAGCGCGTTGGCTAGATCCACGCGCACGTATGGAACGCGTGAGTTTATAATTTTGTTTGTATACTATTCACGCAAAAGTTACTGAACGGATTTTTATCGAGTGTTGTGTATTAATAGCAACATATACTTACATTTTACAAAATATAAAAGCCAATGTGTACATATGTCAAGTGCATTTAAGCAACGCACACATATATTTTGCACACGGATACGATATCATGAACTAAACGCAACCAATGCCAAGGAGAGGGACATCCACTTTCAACACGTGTTTGTTATGTTTTTACGCAAAACTGGAGAAACCAAAAAGTCATATACTTACACACATTATTGCGAAGCAAAGAGAATATAATCACTAGCTGTACATTCTGTTGCGAAGTAGGCAGATAGATATAAAAAAAATAAGTACCTAACATACTTATGGTATGTTTTACAGAAAGTTTTGTGGTTTAGAAAAAAAAAGCTGAGCATTTTGTAAAGTGATGGATGGTCCAAATTACTTTCTCAGTTTGAAAGTCGGAATGTGCAGGAATATTTAAACGAATAAGTAATTTTTAAACGATTTCAAAAGTAAGTTGGAGGTGAAGGTGATGTTCGACTACTATACATTTCTTACATATTATGTTAATCGATTTCTTCTTCACTTTTGAACCGATTTTAAAATTCTATAATTGAAAGAGTGCAATTCCGAGGTTGCTATCAAGTCTGAATCTGATAATAAAATGAATATCCTTAATTAGAAGGTGTTTTATCGACGATGAAGTACCAATACCTCTTAACTACAAAATCACCATTTTACAGGAGGAGAAAAAAACGCGTCACATTTTTATTTTTTGAAAATTCAGAGATCTAAATATGAAAATATTGTAGTAATGGGAACATGGATATGATGCTCTGTATGTATTCAATCTAAAGCTGATACTTACAGAGTTAATTGTAGATAGGAGGTATTGCTTTAATATAATTAAATATCTTGTGATATCTTGTAGATAGGATAAAAGAAAAAACAGTTGTATTATTTATTTTAATTTTTTTTATTATTTGTACTGTAGCAGAAAGTGGAAATACTTTAATGAGATACTTACTTACCTAATAACATAACATAAAATCAACCTAAAACATTTAACTCTTATTGTTTTGATACCAATACATTTTCTTTGTTTATAACGAATAAAACAAAAATAAACTTAAACAACCGCAATTGACACTCCTGTGACCTCATTTGTAAACAAAAAATACTAGAAAAACGTACGCATTTTCATCTTTAATTTAAATTAAACAGTTTAATAAAAGTATTGGTAAAGAAACTCAGGAAAGATGTTACAATTGTGAATACAAATTGTAGAAAATAATTAAACATTTTTCATGTCAACTAAAAAATTAATGAAACTTGCTTCAACCAAAAATTTCACTTTTATTAGAAAGGTAGGGGCAGGGGGGGGGCAGTTGCCCCCCCCCCTAGAAGATCAAATAAATGTAAATTTTCAATATGTATACCCGGCTGACGATCATTTCGAAACAGGTATAAGCAGCTCCCTGTCCCCTCCTAGCTGAAATCCTGGGTACGCCCTTGCCTATTTACCATACCTATTAGTGGATTTAAGTACCTACCTAAATACTTACTATTTCTGACAGTCCCGGAACGTATAACATCATTATTATGATTAAGATTCAGCAGAGCCAAAATTTTTTTCGACCGTTACATTTTACCTAAAAACTACTTCTAAATTTTAAAATACTATAGTCACGTACCCACGAACTAAAATATACTATTAATAAATTGAGTCGAAGTGCATTGAATTAATATGAGTGTAGGACATATCAATAATTCAAAATATTAGTGTAATTTCTCTCAATTTGCACAACTTTAGGAAGGTAACTTTGCATTTCGAAATCAAAACAATGTTACTGCTGTCACAGACTTGATTTTATGCGTTGAAAATAATAAAATTAATTGAACTTACCTTATTAATTACTCTGACACACAATATTGCTTATTATTTTATTTTAATTGTAAATTATTCAATTAATTACACGACACATACAAGATGCGTCTTATCTGAACAATTGCAAAGCAAGAATAATTTTGACTGACACACTCTCTCGCTCACTCGTTTAGGTTAGACAGTGTTCTGTCTCATATCGTCGTCGAACGTGTCTGCCGTGAGCCGATCCGTCAGTCACACGACGGCTCTTGTTAAAGAGTATTTATATTCTTTGGACGACGGCAACGCAAGCGTAAACACGTTTGCCGCTGTAGTTAGAAGATTTTGGCATTAAAAATTTCGTTAAGTAATTTAGAAGCTTGAACTTAGAATGAATTACACTTGAATTTAGGATGTAATGTCAGCAGGTCTCGCTAAATGAATGCATAAATTGACTTAGCAGCTATTTCTATTAGCATTTTCTCTCAAAACTATCAACATATTTAGTTAGGTGTCTTGACGAGTACACGCAAAATGCAATTTTATGTCCAACGCATTAAAAATCAAAAAATCGACAAAATGTCAGTTAGGAGGTATTGGCACTTCATCGTCGTTATGTATATCAAGAATAGGTTATAAATTGGCAATATGAGCCAGCCCCAGATCTTCAACTTTTTTAGGCGGAGAAAAAAAACGAAATTAGGCGCTGCCTCCCTTTATTGTCATCATCTTCATTATTTCAGCTATCAGTTAGTATTTATAAAAACCTTCATTTGAGTATTTCAGAAATGTCGTTAGCAAAAAATCTAGAGAGTTATGGCGATAATTATAGTGTCCCTAACATTTTGTTGATAAAAAAATAGTAAATCGTTCTTTAACTACTATGTGCCCCAATACATACACATTTTCACTCCAAGTCCCTTACGCGGTAGGCAGAGAATTTCCGAGTGCCAAATCTCACGATCCTTGCAGACCAGTGGGGCTTTATCGTATCTTTTTAGTGATGGTCACTGGATAAAGCATTGACCTCTAAGTATGGACAGTTACTTTACTCTGCTCTAAGTATAGCGACTTTCCTTTTTGGACAGTTATTTTCTTTCTTCTTTCTTTCTTTAGGTTTTGGCATTCAGGTTAGTATTTAGCCATTAGTCAAGTAGAAATTTGCATCGAATTTTATATCAATTTCAATTAATTATAATTAGTCATAAGTCGTCAGGAAGTCATGTCAGGCTCTTGGGTAAAGCGGTGGCTCATTACACAAGCTCTGTAATGAGATTTGGCGGCAACGAGGAAATACACGATACGCTAATTTCTTAATGATTATTTCATTTGTGCTCTTTCACTGAACAAAATTGTACAAAATGCCACCAAAATTGACAAATTTTACTCAATATTAACACGAAATTCAATAATTTTGAAAAAACTTCAAGCATCTTTTCTCTCGATGGCGCCAAAACTCTTCGACAGTTATTTTACTCTTTCGTAAAGTGTACATCAATAGCTGTCAAATGACGTGTTTTGTATTTGTTACATACACTATTGCTCTTGCTAAAGAGTGTTTATATTCCTTGATCTATTGTATTTCTGTTGTTCAGAGGCATAGATTTAGGATGTCACAGGAAATAGCAAATATAAAACACATCACTTTACAGCTATTTGGTGTAAACTTTACCATAGAAATAGAGGTACTTAGAGGTCAATGAAACTTTACTCAGTGATCATCACTAAAAAGATACAGAATCAGGGAGCTGCCTGACTTCTTCCGTGTGCGTTGCCACAGCGGAAAAAGGTTGAACTTCATAATTTTTATTATACAAATCATTTGTGTATGAGGTCGTGCAATTGTGCAGGATAAAAAAAAATGTGCATCCAGCCATTAGGGAGTTTTTCATCAAAAACAGTTTTTGATGAATAACTCCCTAATGGCTGGTTACAAATTATATGTATACCTCAAATTATGAAGTTCGATCTTTCTCCGCTGGGGCAACGCACACGTTTCCTCCACATTTACTACCCTTTTCATATAAACACGTCGGTTTCGGACACTTGACACAACCCTCGAATAATGTCCGAGCGGTATGATCAGGTAACGTCAACCTAGATCTCCCCGGGTATACCTATCTGCTCTGTCAATTTTTCATTTATCTTTCTTTCCACATGACAGAATTAGTGGAGCATACTCTGCTACTTTAACATCAACACTTTCTTTCAATCCCTGTCTTTCGTGGATCTCAGTGTTACGAAATGCGGTCAGAGAGCGTTACACCACAGTAGCGCTCTCATTCCGACTGCATTTACCCTACTAAGGTGAATACGAAGTCACGGGCAACAGTTATTCAATATTATTTTTTTATTATATCATATACTAGAGGCCCGCCCCGGTTTCGCACAGTTATGAATATGAAATATACATAATTATAAACCTTCCTCTTCAATCGCTTTATTTAAAAAAAACGTATCAAAATCCGTTGCGCAGTCTTAGAGATTTACGTATACACTATGTAGTGATAAAAAATAATCCTCTATTGGTCATCGCAATACGTCTGAACGTATGAGCCAATTCAGCTTATTTTTTTATTGTAGGTGTTAGCTATTGTCAGGAGAAGGGTTGTATGCAAAAAAAAACTTATAGAGTTAGCCATTGACCTATAATGGAGTTAGCACAGGACACCGTCTGTCGGCTCAGCTATTTTAATTAAAAACCGATATCAACAAACCTAAAAATATCTCGACCTCATTTAAAGACTATTATGTAATACTGGACCTCATTGCAATTATGTTAAGAATGTGTCGTTCTTTTTTCGACTTATTACAATTCTTGTCAATTTCCATTTTCCTTTCATTTTTGTCTGGCCCTGTAAAATTCTGATTTAATATACGCAAAAATTTTTAGGATATTCCAATACCTTTACTATTATATGCATTACAAATATAGTCATTAAATTCATGTTACTAGACCTATTTATAGATATTCGATGGAGTGTCCAACAAGTGGTAGTAAAACACTATTTAAAGTTTTCGACTCTACGAAACGTAAACGCACCAGAAAGAAACATGATACTTTGGACGATACCAACTCTTTATTAACGGACGATTCTACAGGCGTAAGTATTCGTTACTTTTAGCTATAAGGACCAGTACATTTTCCAGTTTTGAGTTGGACTAGGTCACTAACACAGTGACTTCTCAGATATTCTTTACGTACGACGTTTACGTACGTTTGGCTACGCCCCGCAAAAGTTTCTGTAAAATATTCGCCTTAAAGTTCGTAGTAACGTGGTTAGATTTGGAGGATAGATTTTTTTAAATTAGTAGTATTGGCTGGTGAATTTTCTAACGCATTCTAGCTGAGGAATTAGACTGCGTAATATAAATCTTTTGAAAATAAGGTAGGCGTATATTTCTTACGATATAGAAACGCCTCTGTTTTGAACCTTTCCATTTTATTGAAAATAACTCATATAGATTAACAACTTTAGTATCTTCACGCCCATATCCCCGAAGAAGTAGGCAGAGGCACAAGCAGGTCACCCACGACTAGCCGAAGACACTAAATCCCACAATGTGATAGGAGGCAAGCCTATCGCCGACCGGGCACATTTCCAATCCCGATCAACATTTTTTTTAATTAGAAAATTGGAAAAATCCAATTTAATAATGATAGTTTTTTTAATAAGGATGATGTAGGTGCTGAATGCATGATAGGTACACAACTACGTAATCAAATTGTAATAGTTTTAACCGAGGGTGGCATTAGGAGTCTTCGAAACTGGCGCGTTTGTAGTATAAATAGACAGGTATGGAGAAAACTTGGCAGATCTGTAAGAATCGCGCACTCTGCCTACTTCGAAAGGGACTTGGCTGGAAGTTATGTTTGTTTGAATAAAAGTTAAAGGAGTAAAAAACTACAATTGGTACGAAATTTTCAATAGGTATCTAACGAGGTATGCTAGTATTTTAATTTATAGTAGTAAGTATCAGCTGGTTTTTTGTACTGTTAGAAGTGCAGACAAGCAGACAGATACGTAAGAATTGAGCCAGCTATAGGTGAATTTGACAAGATAATTTTTCAAGTGGCAAGAACAGAATGCTCGGATTGGTGGCTACCACCGCCTGACTTATTACTGTCGATATAGTGCACGCTACAGGCTTATTCAATGCAATAGGATAGGGTAGTCGGTAGATCAAACGTGTCTTGATATCACAGGCAACTCGTAAAAGGCGAGCATAGGCTTGCCGTCACTAACACCGTGATATCTGACTAGGTGGTAGAGTTTCGCAGCGACTCCCCGGATTGGTACCACCGCCTTACCTATTCCTGCCGCAATAACGACATGACGTGTTCCGGTTCTTAGGGTAACGCGGTAAACTTACTTTTGCTCGAGGCCTAACATCCCGACCTTCGGTTGCCAACGCACCATTACCACCTTTGGTGTCTCTAGGCGGCGGGAATTTCTTACCATCAGGAAATCCGTCTGCTTGTTTGCCTTCCAATGTCATAAAAAAAAGATATCACTTGCTTAAGATAGGGACACGGCCAGTGACATCTATGTTAAAGGCGGCGGTGGTTCCTATTATAAAAACAGCCGCTTACTTGTTCGGTATCTTGCAAACCACTTGTAACGTAAGAGCTCCTACCACGTACCCAGTTATTAAGTATATAAAATATCTAATTCAGGGCGGTCAAGGAAACGGTCGGCGTGTTGCATCAGCAAAAGCTAGCCTTCAGAACACCTTGCAGGGCCAGACTGAGTGCCATCAAGAATTAAATAAAAGGTTTTATTTCTTTGTAATAACTAAAAAAATTATAACAATAAATCGAATCGAAGTAGGTTATTTGCAGTTTTCATGCTCTTTAATTGTTATGTTTAACATCTTATTAATAAACAAAGACGGACTATCAAGTTTAAGTTGACAACTGTATTCTTTAAACCTTGTCGTATTTGTCAAAGTGATTATAGCGTTCAAATTAGATTAGAAAATGTGTCTTTCCATTCAATAAAGACAGGCAACCGTACAGACAGAGTTCTAATAGTAATATGCGTCGGTTTAACGTGAACGTAATTCTGCCACAGTAACTATACATCCTGAAGCCGTCAAGTTACCGAATAGTCAAGTTCTTGTTTTACGTCATCTTAGTTACCCTCACTTACTGTTTATGACTGAACACGACAATGGCGAGCGGGCACGGGGCTAGCAGTTGCAAAACTCCACTACGTAGTCTGACCAGCTGCACAAGTGGAATAATTCAGAAATCTAAATTGTTAGATTATTTACGTACCTGGCAATGGCGTTGTTACATCTCTACTCCAGAAAATTACAGAGTTCGTGCTCATATCCATACATTTTGTAACATAAAATGTAAAGATTCGAAGTTAAGTTGGGTACAATTTTCATTCACTGGTGTATGAAATCATATTGTAGAGACCGGGATAGCAGTCCTTCGGTTTGCCAATCGCCTGATGATCGAGCGACGCGGTCACCTCGAAGACATCGTCGCATTGCGTACGTTTCCTCTGTCCTCTTATTATATATTTTTGAAATGAAATGAACTTTATTTATTTTCATAATATGTGTGTTTGAAAGTTGTTACAAAATACTTATTCGTACCAACATATTCTACCACTAATGCGGGTAGTTATTTCCTATGAATAGGTACACACTTCTGAGTAGGTACCTGCTAAATGAGTTCATCGTTACAGAGGAAATTCACATTTTATTCTAGTACTTCCCCTGTGCTTGAGTTAAATTTGTACAAACTTCGCCCCAGAAAAGATTTGAACCTGTAACCTTCTCGACGAATGTTCTGACCATTTGAGTTTCTGAGGGTTCAAGTACCATGGAGATTTTTTCTTTCTTTAAAATTTAACCCAAGGGCAGGGTAAGTTTTAAAATAAAAGTATCTTGAGATATTCTACCACATTGTGGTGTGCAAATATGTAAACAGCTTAATTAGGTATATAGTTTTTATTATTGTTATTTATATATCTATATATAAAAGAAAGTCTGGTTTGTAGAACACTTATAACTCGAGATCTGCTGGACCAATTTTCATGGTTTTTGATTCGTTGGATTTTTCTTTGCCCCGAATAGCAGAATACAACTTAAACACAATAAAAACAAAAAAAATATGAAAGTCGTGATAGTTAAGCCGATTAGGCTGAAAATTGATGGAGAGGTAGCTAAGAACCGGGAAAAGGACACGGGGTACATTTTATCCCTTACAACAGCGAGAAAACTAGGAAAAACGACATTTTAATTTTTCCCATACAAACTGAGCAGGCGGAACGAAGTTTGCCAAAATGGCTAGTTTATACATAAATAAGTAAAAATATGTTCAGTCATTATTGCAAGTCTATAATTTTTAATTTAAAAATATTTTATTCTGATCAAGTTTTACTATATCTACCAAAAACTTTCACCATTTCCAAACCTAGCCAGCCAGGAAAAGAAACAATCTCCTCGGCAACCACGATTTCTAAAATGAAAATAAATTAATGTTGTTAGAAATATTTAATTATTTTTATTTATATGGAAGGAAACATTTAACACTATATGTATTTCTGTGATATCTATTCAAATACCGTCTTTATGTAAGAGGAGGCAAACGGCCAAGTGGGTCACTTGATGGAAAATGATCACTGCAGCGCACTGATATCTGAAAGACCAGAAATGTCACATATGCGTTGCCATCCTTTAAGAAATGAATACGCTCTTTTCTTGAAGGTTCATAAGTGGGTGTTCCATTTGGAAAACCGCCCTTGGTAACTGGTTCCACAAAGGTGTTGTGCGAGGTAAGAAATGTCTTCGGAAACGCACGGTAGTAGACCACCATGCGTCAAAATGATGGGTATGATACCTTAGCCTCTTACGCGATGTCCGTATGTGAAACTCAGCGGCAGGAAAGGGCGGCACGCCAACTACAAGGCTCCAGGTGCTACAGCTGTTTGTGATCGGCGGAGATCACGTTCCATCACGTGAACCGCTTTCTCATTTTCCTCGTCCATAAAAAAACTATACTCAAGTTTTATTTTAATACAATGTATAACGTTCTTCTGTATGTAATATTAGAACCTACCTTTTTGTTCATATTTTACAGACGGGAAGGTATCTCCCTAGCTTTGAAAGCTGGACTTGTTTCGACTCCGAGGTCCGTTTCACCGCAACAGGTAAACTAATATAAAAATATAGTAAGGGTTTCTCGGACGTTCTTTGGGTTAAGTATTCACTTTAAGTTGTAACTGCTATAGTTATATTATTTTATTTTTGATAGTTTAACTCATTAAAATTAACCCTGAAACGTACAAGCCCTGAAAGTATGGGAAAAGAGCTAAAGAAATTTTAAAAATTAAATAATAAAGTTTTATTAAAACTTTCCCAGGATGGAGATGGAGGCATAGAATCTGTGCCTCACGATCAAGACTCATTCATTTACGCTTTCTTGGAAGAAGCTATCAAGCGTGATAAGAAAAAGTGCGTATAAGTAGAACTATGGGGTTTACTTAGAGTTTAAGCAAAATTTGACGGGACATTGACATAAGACATTTAAGTTCCAATAAATTCCTGTTGATTAGGGTCTCAATAGAATAGACCATCTGCCTCTGCCTGGGAGCTCGTAAAAGGCAAACATACCTTTGAGTTGATCTTCACTACATAATAATATAGTATAAAACAAAGTGTCTTCAACTGTCCCTATGTCCCTATGTCCCTTTGTATGCTTCAATCTTTAAAACTACGGAACGGATTTTGATGTGGTTTTTTTAAACAGATAACGTGATTGAAGAGGAAGGTTTATATGTATATTTAATAAACGTGCGAAGCCAGGGCGGGCCGCTAGTTTCAAGGCTAGCCGAAGACACTAAGTCCCACAATGTGATAGGTGGCAAGCCTATCCCCAAACAGGCACATATTTAATCTCAATTATGTTTTTTGGAAAATGGGAAATTTACATTTTTCTAATTTTATTGTTGCCCGATCGACGGATCGAACCCGGGACCTGAAGAAGTCAAGTCCGACACATGAACCGCTAGACCATAGCGGCGATATGAGATGTGTATGTTGTCGATGAAATTCCATCAAATGGTGAAAACATTATTGATGAGAAGATGAAGAAGATATGATTTTTTCGTGCTGATGTTTTCGATTAAATCTGCGGTTTCATGTGCGCTGAAGTGACCGGTATTAAATTTATTCTATTTTTTTATGTTATACATCGAAATCGATTTACTTTATTTTTACTTTAACCTCGTTGGTAGAGTAGCTAGCGTACACGCCTAACTACATCAATCAGTCGCGAGGCTCGGGTTCGATTCTCGACGGGCTCAGGCAGGGTGTGACGAACATTTATATATATATAACGGTATATGTTTAAGTATTTCTATGTCTTAGAATCGTTTGCCTAACACCCATAACACAAGCATATAATTTCCATAAACCATGGTAGTAAAGTGCTGTGCAGCAATATGCCCGGTAGGGATCCAACATTCTAACTATTTCTGCCTTCGTAATGGCTGTCATGTTCCGGTCCGGGTGGGATAGCCGGTAGACTTGCACAAGAGTTCTAACTCTCCCTCCATAAGACAGTGACGCACCTGTAACATCTATGATGTTTATAGGTCTTCTCTTGCCTTCAGAAGAGCTATGTGATTGTCGCTGTCTTATCACATAAAATAAAAGTAGCGTAGCATTTGGCAACTACCATTTTTCTTTATTATGTTAACCTTAGTAATTGCCAATCGCCATCTGAGTTGGTAGGATAGGTGAACTTGCAAGCGTAAAAGGCCCAGACTCATCTCGTCCTACTGGTTGGTAACGCATAATAAAGATGCTAGTGTTTACAATTGAGTATTTATTACAAAAAATCTTCGCGTTTGTGCTCAAGTGGTCCAGGATTCGATTTCAATGTCGGGCAACACAAAATAGTGATTTTCACCTTTTTTTTTAATAAATTAACGCCCGGGATTGGATAAGTGTCCAGAAGCCAATACTTTTGCTACGAATGAAAGTGCAGAACTAAGTACCTTCATCGTAGGTGCCCTGGTTATGTGCACCTAATTCGGTAAACTTCTTCGGGCTTACGGGCATGAAGATATTTACGTATGAACGTTGTAAATAAGCAGTGTGTTGATTAATGTGCTTAATTTCCAGACATCGCCACTCCAAGAAACGTGAAGAACGCCACAGTCACGACCGGGACGGGTCCGTCGAACGTGAACATCGCCATCGCCGGCGGCATCGGGACGAGGCCTCGCACAAGGAACGTGAAAAAGATAACAAGTATTTGCTTTCATATTATTTGCTTCCATATTACTCTTGGTATTTTATTCGAAGTTTTTGACTGTACATACCAACATATACAAAGTTTAGTACTGGTTTTAGTTTTGAAACTAAGAGCAATGGCGAAAGTGGTTTCGATTTTAATTCGACACTAATAAATAAATATATAAAAATCAAATTTCATTAAAATCAGTCTAGTGGTTTAGCCGTGAAAGACAGACTTTCTCATTTATGATATTTAAGTATGGATATTACATTTTTAATGTAATTGTCAATAATAGTTAATTACGACTCTGGGTGTTAACAGAAGAAGAGATTACGATATTCACTGCTATTTTTATTAAACTTCTAGGCACAAGAAAGAAGTATCTCCTGCCGTAGATCAAGTTGTTCTTTTTGAAACTTTTGCCAAACTCTGTGCACAAATGAATGAGAAAACATCGAAACTGGCTACTGCTGAACAAATTGTAAGTATTTGATTTGATTTTTATTTCGTAATCATTATCTTAGCAATTTGTTCAATAACAAGTCCATTTTCACATATCTCTTGTTTCAACGACTTCTAGTCTGCGTTTCTTGGGTCTGTCTTTCCAGTTGTCATATTTTAACAACACGTTAACTACCTTTTTTCAGACCCGCAGTCAAAGTCACAAGTCCTTACAATGTGAGGTATTATCAAAAGTAAATCCATGTGACGCGGATCAACGACCACCAAGACTACCCAGTCGAATAATATCTAAAGATTATATTTCGCCGACTAGGATTCGAAGTCACGAAGAATGCTACGATAGAGTAAGAAGCCGTGATCACATAATCGACGAACGAAAAGAAAGCCCCTATTATAATCCTTATGAAAAAGATCAGTTAAGATATTCCAGCAGACAACTGCTCCCAAATGATGAACGATATCGAGAATACGATTTAAAAACTAAACCAACTAAAAGTTATATAGATGGATACTATAAAAGTCATCCAGCAAATCGTGATTTTAAAGACTATGATGACAGAAAATATCAAAATAGAAAATACGACCAAAAAAGAGTTTGTGAAAGGGCTAGCAGAAGTTTTGAAGTTCAGAGAGAAGTTTACGAAGATGACAGAACTTGTCGAAGAACTGCAAGGAGTGATGCGAATGATAGAAGTTATGATTATAGAGACAATAGAGATAGAAGATACGAAACTAAATCTGGGCGAGACAAATACTATGACGATAATTCAAGAAATTATGCAAACAGAGATCGTCGATTTAAAAGAAATTTGGAACATTTTGAAAGAGCATCAATTGCATCCAGAGATGACTATCGAGAAAGAGAAAAAGATAAATATTCGGAAAGAGATAGAGATTCCGGTTTGAGCGTAGCAGATGGTGAAACTAGCACTATGAGTGGGAGAAGTAATTGCTTGAGAGTTGTGAAGGTAATTAATTTATAATTCTTTTTTTGATAAATACTCAGACGAGACAATAATACATTAAATGCTAACTGCACTGCTAGTATTACATCCAATTGTCTGTTGAATCCTTGCTATCGAAAGATATTCATGTTAAAATTACAATGTCGTGCTAGATTTTGCTTTTCTGCACATCGTTTGGTCAAAAACCGCGACATATTTGAATAAATATTTACATTTTCTTATAAATTAAAACGTGCCCAGTATCTTCCAATTTCAGGATGATTTAAATATGACATATGTGGCCTTGTCGCTCCAGAAAAGCTCCCCGCCTAGGGCGACATTGACCAATGAGACTATGTCGCACCAAGAGGGTAACAAACACACACCAATTAGACCAAGGCACTAACATGACAGACACTCCCTGGCGGTTTTTTGAACGAGTATCTGTCTCACCAAATAAAACAATGTTTTTGTAAGCGTTTCTATATATTTAACCCCTTTTTGCATTTTTGACAAGTGTTCCCTTGTTCCATCGAAGGTGCGAAATAGCATCAAAAGAGTGAAAAGTCAGGCCAGTAAAGAAGGCAAGGGTAATTTAATTTTTATTATTTGAAGGTCAGATGTTCGCTCTATGTATTATGTGTACATAAACAGTTTTAAAAAATAAATAGATAAACATTTTTAAATGTAAGTGTAAGGAATAAAAGAACATAATATGTATCCGTACTTTAACCATTTTCACAAACATTTTAGAACTTAATATTAAGGTCTTAAAACTTACATTCTTACTTCTAAACGGAAATATGATTTTTAGCAAGAAATTTCGGAACAACGTGAAGCCATGGATAAGATGATGAAATTGTGGAAAGAACTAATGAGATGTTTTAAAGGAATTTCCCAAACTCCAGGTTCCGAGAAAACTGTTAATGTAAGACAATTATTTAACATTCCTTAAAGTTTTCATAGAATTTGTGCATTATCTTATCATACCTTTCTGATGTCTTTTTTTTATTGGATTAAATTTTTATTTTATTAATTCTGAAAGTATGCACAACCGTTTTTATGAAGTCCAACTTACCTGATAGAAAATTTACAGATCCAAGTTACTCACAGTTAGAAAGGTGCATAATATTTTCGTCGTTCTCCTGATGGAAAAAGTCGTTTTTTACCATAGCCTCTGCTTATTGATAAAATATAGGGTATCTATATACCATATATTTTTTGCGATACAGTCCTGTCCTTTTTGCCATGATATTAGATCTAATATACAAGTCTACTACCTGTCATACGCTTCAGAAATCAGAATGGAACATGACTGTAATTACCATGGCAGGAATAGGTAAGGCGTTGGACCCCACGCCCATTCCTGGGCAATTTCCTACACAGCACTCTACCAACAGTGATGTGGCTCATATGTGTAATACACTTGTAACCTACGCTCGTCTATTAAATTACCAGGCAGAGACGCACATAATAGTCTATACTGTCGACTTCGGGAATATTTTATTATACATATAGATAATATTCAGTTTTCCTAGAAGAAGTTTCAATCCAAGAAGTTCAAAGGTTAGGTTAGGTATTTATCTCTAGTTTCAAAAATATACGTACGAGTATATATATTCTAGAAAAAGATATCCTGTAAAGGCTACGAGGGCACTTTTCAAGACAAAATATTTTTTTATTTCTTGTCTTGTTCATCACAGAAATTAAAATTGAATGGGTTTTAACCTTTTGAAGAAGAACGATTATCCCGATTTAACATCTGAACCGTGTCATCAAAATTCGTGGAGCAGAAATAAAAAACAAAGATCTACTTCGAAACCGAAGACACAGACTACAATTTTGTTTTTCATGTTAGGATTCAGCAGCAAATATGCGAGAGTCGGCAGCAGCACAGCTACGTTTGTGGCGGGAGTGTATGCAGCGCTACGAGACGGTGGCCAGGGACGTCGGCGACACAGATGCCAGGCTCATGGTAAGACCAGTTTTACAATTTTTTTATGAGCACATGGTGATATCCTGATACGAGTATTTAGATGTTCATTATGAATTTTTTCACAGCATAGGTACCTATGTCACTAACTGACCACTGATCTTTACGGGTTTCGGTAGAGTTGAAAAAAATTGCTGAAAATGTGTACTGCGATCAATAAAATAATTAAATAAAAATGTTAAATTCGCTTTACCTATCACGAAGATTTTCGTAAGAAGTTGCAAATTTTAATTTTTTTCATTTTGATTTAAGTATGGCTTTCTGCAAAGTAATCATACCTGCTTCTGATTGTATCATACTCAGATTATTTTATTTTTGCAGGAAGAGATTAACAAACAGCGATCAGAAATGGCAGAAATGGCAAGCATGTGGCAGGAGTGCTTGCAGCGGTATCGGGACATGAGCAATGACTTCAATAGTCTCAAACAACAGGTACAATTAGAAAGTTTGAGATTGTATACGAGAATAGATATGAAAATAGCTGCTGCTAAAATAGCGTGTTTTTTTTATTTTGTTTGGCATAGTTGGCTTCGGAGAGTCCCACCCGGGCCGTGCCGCCGCCGGTGTGTGCGGAGGGGGAGGGGATCCCACCAGCGCCGTATAGACTGCCGGCTGCGTATCAGCTACCGGTAAACGCCATTTTTGTTTTACTTGTTGAAAATGAGTTTTGCGTTTCATTTGCTGAAGCCTAATTTGTATAAATTGGGTCTCTTTTGGTCTCCTCCAGAAGAATTTTGTGTAGAAATCTTGAATCATGCTTCATTGTTGCCACTTAAATATTTAATGCGTGCGTTCTGACGGGTAAATTTATAAAGAAAAAAAGTGAATTGGCATGGGCACCGGCAGCATGGTGCAAGGGGGTGCAACTGCACCCACCTCTCCGGACAGAAAGTAGATAGAAAAAAATTACCTGACTGAACTTGCGGGAGAGTACTGCTTTCCGAGAGTATGTATGTTTGTGTTCGTATGTAAATATATATGTTGCTATGCATGTTGATTTCTATGTTTTATATTGGTTAATAGTATGTATAGATGGAGATGCACCCCCCTGAAAATAGTCCTGGCGACGCCCATGTGTTAAATTCACACTTTCCACACCGTGTACTTGATATTTCATCAATATCACTATGTTCTGTCTCCATTCAGATCTGGTGTTCCGGTGGTATCAGAGATTTATGATTATTTGAACCTAATGGTAGGATGTTGTAACCCAGAAGCTCGACACGTACAAGTTGACTGTATGGGAAGTGGACGTATAAAGTTACCCGTGTATTGTTTACTTCTGCGTTTGCACTTAATCGATCCAAATGTATGACAGTATTAAGTTGCGGAGACGCG
The DNA here is from genome assembly GCA_002245505.1 of Calephelis nemesis. NCBI lineage: Eukaryota > Metazoa > Arthropoda > Insecta > Lepidoptera > Riodinidae > Calephelis > Calephelis nemesis. The sequence continues at coordinate 4,286 of NJDD01001709.1, read as the reverse complement.
ACATTCTACAATAACTCTATAAGTTTAGGTCGCTAAATGCAATACATAGTAATGTAAAAAATTAAAAAAAGTTAGTCAGCATTCGGATGCGCAGGCGACCGTGTCCCCGAGCGCTGCGTACGCGGCGGG
>NJDD01001707.1:887945-903594 GCA_002245505.1 Calephelis nemesis | reverse complement strand
TTAAGTTTTATGATTATTTATAGTTTTGTTGAGCCGAAGACATAAAGTGCACGAGTGCTTGTAAAATGTGTTTTATCGATGATGCTGCTGCTTTATCTGAGACACAAATATGACTGCAGATTGACTATGAAATCTTATGACTGATTTTGGATGATTTAAGCAGATTTTTTCTTTATGTTAGAGGAAGGCAAACAAGCAGACAGATTTCCTGATGGTAAGAAATTCACGCCGTCTAGAGACACCAAAGATGGTAATGGTGCGTTGCTAACCTGAGGTCAGGATGTTAGGCCTCGAGCAAAAGTAAGTTTACCGGCTACATTACCCTCCGAACCGGAACACGTTATGACGATATGGCGGCAGGAATAGATAAGGCGGTAGTAAATCCGGGCGAGTCGCTGCGAAACTCTACCACCTAGTCAGATGTCACGGTGTTAGTGATGATAAGCCTATGCTTGTCTTTTACGAGCTGCCTGGCAAGAAAGGCAGATGGTCTATTCTGCAAAGGAGCCCGGACCAACACGGAGAAAAGGAAATGCGAAAAGGGGAATGCGAAATCGGGTAATAATTGGATACAAATTATTATAATAACAAACGACAATAATCAAGCAGATGCTCGTGTCCTATCCAAAAAAAATCAGAGAGGTCTTTTTACATTTTTAAAAAAGTTCATGTATCACAATAACTTTTAACGGTGTGCCAAATAAAAAAATAATAATAATAAAACTGTAAATTATAATATAACTATGAAATACACAAAGCGGCCTTATGGTTAAGTCAGTAAATTCTTGCTTATGATATGGACTAAGATTTAATTATGGGCAAGAGTACTCTTAAAACAATTAAATATGAAACTTATATTTAATAAATCAATTATCCGAAAAGTTATAACTTGTTTTATATTCAAGTATATTTATCAATAACAAACAAACTAAGTCGGCCAACAAAAAGAAAACGTGGTTTTTCCAATTTTTTTCAATATAATGCTCCTCGTGATTGGAAATGTATCCGGTTGGCGATAGGCTTATCACCTATCACATTGTGGGACATAGAGTCTCCGGCTATTCGTGGTGCTTTGGTTGTGCTTTTTCCTAATTCTTCGGGAGATATGTGCATGAAGATACTTTACTTTTAAATGTAACTCATATGCAGTGAATTCAGAAAGTTACGTTTCGACATATTCCGTTGAAAATATTATTAGTTGGAGCTCTCCTGATATCTATAGAAGAAAATTTGAAGATAACTATGAAATTTTACAGTTTCATAATTCTGATTTAATATGGAGACGGAAGGTGGCTGTGCGATCTCATAAATAAATACCCAACCTCATCTCATGGTATCTGGATTATTTGATTCTTCTCGATAAGTTTTTTTAAGTCAATTAATGTATTTCTTTTTTTTAATGAAAGTGATCTAGATGAATCTTCAAGAAATTATTTCCACTTGAAAATCACCGAAGTTAAAGTATTTGAACTAACCACATATTGCATTGGATGTAATAAAAAATGTTTCTTTACAAATTAACCTCATTAAAAATAATTGTGCGCTTATATTACGGATACCGGTCCGGTCCGGATGTCGGTCTTCGCGTGATAAAACTGAAAAATTAGGATTTATTTTTTTCAACGTATTTTTCCAGGATAAAATGTATCCCATTTCATTCCCAGTATAATAAGGTATAATTCCATACCAAGTTTCATAGAAATCGAACCGTCAGTTTTCATTTGATGCCCGAACATACACACAGACAGATAGACCGACAAAATTTTTTTTTAATCACATGTTTGGGTTTGGTATCGATCCAGAAACACCCCCTGCTGTTAATTTTTTCAATATTTTCAATGTACAGAATTGACCCTTCTACAGATTTATTATATGTATAGATTAGTCATATAAGTACTATCAGACTAGGTGGTAGAGTTTCAAATCGACTCGTCCGAATAAGTAGGTAGGTTCGAAAAGTAAAGTATAATACTATCTGAGCAGGTTTTCCTGCTGCCATAACGTCAGTGCTTGCTGCTGGTGTGTTGCAGTTCGGAGGATAACGTACCCGGTACATTTACTTTTGATCGAGACTTAACATCCCGGCGTTAGGTTGGCAACACATCGTTACCTCTTTTGGTGTCTAGGTGCTTGTTTGCCTTGCATCATAATAATAAAAAATACTAAAGTAAAATACCTACTGATGCCCATGGAAATCTATTGCTACTATAAGAAATCAGTGACCTTCGGTTAAACATGGTTATACCACTGTCTGTCTCCTCGGGAACACAAACGTGAAAATAGCTTCTTATTCCATAATTTAGTTTTTAACTGACTTAAAAAAAGGAGGATGTTATACGTTCGACACTAACATTTATTTTATGTGTTAAGTAAGTAAAAGTATCTTCACACCCATATCCCGAAGTGGCAGGCAGAGGCACAACCAGGGCATCCACGACTAGCCGAAGACACTAAGTCCAACAATGTGAAAGATGGCAAGCCTATCGCCAACCGGGCACATGTCCAATCCCGAGCAACATTTTTTTTAAATTAGAAAATTGGAAAACCAAAATTTTCTTCTTGTTGCCCGATCCGGAATTCAAACCCGGGACCTCATGCAGTAAAGTCCAATACCTGAACCGCTATACCACAGAGTCGATAACTTATGTGTTAATTGTAAAAAACACTTTATTTTATTAAAAGTGCGTACTTTCGAGGTTATTCTATTGCAGTCAAGACAGGATCTGAATATGGAATCCTAGAAAAATCGATGAAAATGCAAAATTTTAGCGTAGGTACTTAGATTTTTTTATGTTATAGGGAGACAACAAGCAGACGGATTTCCAGATGGTAAGAAATGCCGTCGCCTATACACACTAAATGTGGTACCTAATGGTGCGTTGTCAACCTGAGGCTAGGATGGTCAGCCTCTTGCGTAAGTAAATAAACCGGCTACCCTACCCTCCAACCGAAACACGACAATAACGAGCATTGTCATTTTGCGGAAGGAATAGGTAAGGCGGTGGTGCCTGTATGTCCGGGCGAGCCGTTGCAGGACTCTACCACCTAGTAGTAGACGTATTTATTGATATCAAAGGCGGTATTTTGCAGTCTTACTACGCTTAAAGTATGCAGTTAAGAACTTATGTCCGGATATCAAAATCAAAGTAGAAAAATCAAAGAACGAATATGTTTTCATAAGGTTTTTGGGTTTCCTTTTTCAGTCTGATACACATTCGCACTAATGTGACACAGACTATTGCAATATACTGATCAAAAACCTGAATATCGAAGTCACTAAAAATTCATTTGGAATTCCCTTTACAGCTCTATTCGATGAGTTACTTTGAAATTTTATAATAGACAGTTGCAACTGCACTTTAACTTTTTGCATTCCGTATAAAATAAAACAATAAAAAAAGACGGGTTTCACTCCGGGAGTGCCGACAGAAACGAAAACTTGGATATTAACATTGTTCATTTTTGATATTTTGGAATAGTTAGGGAATAATTTTGCACGAATTGTTTTAATTATCAGTATAAAAGCACTATAATTCATGCACAAATATTATTTTCATATCAATTAACTGCGTTTGGCTTGACAAAAACTCGCTAAAGTACGTGACGATTAGGAGCGTCGTCATATTATCTGTACAACTAACATTGCTCGTCTACACATAAAGCTTATTCTCAAAATGGACAAATAGAGCAATGTCTGTTGATATTACACGTATCTGCTATCTGTGAGAATGTAATGGTAGGTATATTGCGGCATATTATCCATTGCGCATCCTATACTCTTCGGAAATATCTAAGTAATACGAAAACAGCTATGAATCTACGTTTGATTTTAGATCTCGCGCCGTCTTATTCGCACTTACACAGTGCGCCGTCTTACGTTCTGACGATCTGACGCGATTTTAGAAGATTTACCCATTCCAAAAAAAGTGCGCAACGCCGCTAAAGAAGTTCAAAAACTCTTTCGAAGACAGGACCACCTCATATTTGTAGCTAACCCTAATATTTCTAATAAATCATGTATATATCGATGGTAACTCCAGGCCGTCCAATGTGATGCTAGTGCCTACCACCAGTAGTCTTGTTGATAATGGCTCATTCAACTCCTCGTAACGTCATAACGTCAGTCTGCTTGCCGTTGACGTGTTCCAGTTAAGAGGATAAGGTAGCCGGTAAACTCAGGTTGGCAACGAACCACTACCACCTTTGGAGTCTCTGTGCAGCGGAAATTTCTTATCAGGAAATTAGTCTGCTTATTTGGTCAAATTTAAACTCAAACTCAAAATATATTTATTCAAATGGATCTATTCAAAAATTCTTGTGACGCGTTTATATAATTCTAAAAACTACCACCGGATTCGGAATGCGGCCACACACTGAGAAAATCCGGCGGCAGAAACTCAGCGAGCTAATCTTTTTTTTTTTTTTTTTNNNNACAAGAGTATATTACATTTAATTCATTTGTAGAGATTGTATGAGGAGCAATTAACCCCAAGCATTTCTGTCTTCTAAATATTCTAAAATCTTATAATAACCTTTACCATTCAACTTAGATTTAATACATTTTTTAAATTTATTTAATGGTAAGTCTTTTATATGCTCGGGAAGTTTATTGTAAAAACGTATACATTGGCCCAAGAAAGAATAACTGATTCAGTGGAGACGAGACTTATGCACGCACGCATGCATGCTTTCCCATACCATAAAAAATCTGAAAATAAACAAAATGATGCATAGGCTTACGAAAATTACGAATAGACTTAAACAGTAATTACTATTATTAGAAATTGTTTTCAGAATGTCATTTTTTTGCAAACAGATCACCCAGCGAAGGCTGCGCTGACCAACCACAGCTGGTGCTGTTGTACTTCATGTCGCAACTCCTACTCCGAGAGCTCGCCAAGTGCCACCGACTCGTGCAACTGGTTCCGATGGATATGTCTTCCTATTATGGTAAGATTAGTTTGACATTTTATAACATTACTATTTTATATATATAGCGACCGAATGTTTCTGTTTCGGTTTCGGCCAGTTTTAGCCATAAAAACTAGTTCCGACCAAAACATGGTCGAAACTTTAGGCCGTACCGAAACTTTTGTGATCGTGAATTATTGTGTCGCTCACTAAATTTACCGCTAACTGGTACTCGCCTATGTATTAACTTAGTTTATAAATGTATCACATCAGTATACATATATTACCACACAAAAAATTAAACATATGATCAAAATACCATTCTTATTATTTGTATTGGTAGAAGGGGAAAAACAAATTCTTACATTATTAAAAACTTTTTTGAAAGAATCTGCCCTAAATGTTAAAAAAACTTATTTATTTGCTCTCCCCTATAATAAGGGCTTTTTGCTGGCTGAGAATGACATCAGATATAAATGTAATATTAAACTGCAAACCATGTGTTCTTACAACAAAAATATCCAGTTTGTTGACTCTAATGTTTTCATTAAAACAGATTCTGATCACTGTGGTCAATTAGCTATTTTTCCTATGAAAATTGAGAAGTCTCAAAAGAAATATATTGCTTATAATCCAATAAATTGTAGTAGATTAGAACATTTTCGGGATAATGTATTAGAAAAACTGCCAAATTTACCTTATAACGATGATCCAAATAAATTATTTAATTCGTTATTTAAATTAATTGACACCGAGCATAATAAATTATTCATACATAGGAAAAATATATGAAAGTATAGGAAAACGGGCGTGTTTCAGTAAGTGGGTAACATCCGGTATATTAAAAAGTAGAAAACGGTTATTTGATTTATATTATGAAAAATCATTTAACCATAGCATTTAATTTAAAAACTATTTTAAAGTATATTCAAAATTGTTTAAAAGAGTATGTTTCACTGCTAAGTCTATGTATTTGAAAAACATTATTAAAAGATCCGATAACAAAATCAAGGCCACATGGAATGTTATAAATACGGAAACCAGTAAATGTCAAATTGGTAATGACGGATTCGAATTAAATATAGATGAATGTAGTGTTAAAGAAGATGTGAAAATAGCAAAAGAGTTTGAAAAATGCTTCACACAAATTCCAATTGAAACAACTAAAACTCTTTGCTCGTCTTCTATTATTTCCGAATCAATATTGAAGCAATCTGTAACTGAATGTATCAAAGCTTTCGAATTTACCTATGTCGATACGAAAGACGTAATTAAAGCTTTTAAATCACTACAAACTAAGAAAACGTCAGACTTGTGGAGACATTCTGTTAAAACGATTGCGTTAATAATAATTTATGATATGATACCAATTGAGCTACTGAGGATTCAAGTCCCGTCGCGAAATTTTTAATTCCTTCATAACCCGTTAACGCGGGTAGTTATGTCCTATCGCTACACAATTCTGATAGAATTGGTTAGAGCATTCGTCGGCTTGAGACGAAAGGTTACAGGTTTAAATCCTGTCTGGGGTGAAATTTTTTCTTTCTTTAATATTTATAGAAATTTATCCCACGCACAGGGCAAGTGCTAAAAAAATAAAAAAATAAACGAATAAAAATACGATGCAAGAAACGAAAGTTATGGCCATTCTAAAATGTGAATTTCATCTGTAATTATGAACTCATTTGGTGGGTACTCAGACTTGTGTATCTATAGGACATAACTACCCGCGTTAAAGGGTTAGAAAGGAATCAAAAATTTCGCCACGGGACTTGAATCCTCAGTAGCTCAATTGGTTAGAGCATTCGTCGGCTTGAGACGAAAGGTTACAGGTTCAAATCCTGTCTGGGGCGAAATTTTTTTCTTTCTTTAAAATTTGTAGAATATTATCCCAAGCACAGGGCAAGTGCTAAAATAAAAATACTATGTATGTTTACCAAAAATGTGATGTTCGCGATTTTAATACGAGGAATAAAAATAATCTAACCGCATACAAAACTTGTCCCCATAAAATTAGTAAATCCTTTTTAGGTCAATGTATACGTTTCTACAATAAGCTGCCCATTGTTATTAGAGATCTACCTATAGCTAAGTGTAAAAAATGTATCATAGCAAAACTATGTCAAAAAGGCTATTATTATTACTATATACGGTCTCAGAGTATTTGGAAGATACTTGGGAATAGAGGTTTCAATCTCCCACTGCAATTTGTAATGTAATTTGTTGTACCTTTTATTTAAGTTAAAAACAGATTGTAATATTTATTATTAATGTAGATTATATTGTAAATATTATTATTGAAAAAAAGACAAGCCCGCTGAGTTTCTTTCGCCGGATCTTCTCAGTGTGAGGCCGCGATTCCGATCCGGTGGTAGTTTAAAAAATGTGGACGCGCACAAATACCACTTGTATGGTTCATGTGAATAAAGATTATTCTGATTCTGATTCTGAAAATAAATGTGTATGTACTTCTGTACTTTATTCATTAGTCTTTATTTCATTTATCACCACTCTATACTCTATACTTTATAATAGACTGTAGGTAGGTATGATCACAAAAAATGTGGGTAAAAGTTTAGTATACTTTTACCCACATTTAAGTATCAATAGAATTTCTAACATGTTTAGTGAAGTTCGGTTTTTGTTTCGGTTTCGGGTGAAAAACTAGTTTCAGCCTGACACTTATATTTTATATCAGTACTTTTTTACTATATCATTAATATGGAAAGCACTAATCTGCTTCGTGGAATTTTCCACAAATTTTTAAGAAGGCAACGTTTCAACATGGATCATTTGATTCAGCGCTGTTCCTCGTATACGGTGTTGCAAATCTAGGTCACGTTTAAATATTTGTCTGTCTAATAAAACTGTGGAAATTGCATTTAGGTTAGGTCTATATGTACTACTGCCAGAAAACTTATTCTGAAAATTTGCAAAGGGACTTTCCTTGGTAAGGCTGATGTTATTTGCATGTTTATTCCGATCACGTAGTTTCACGGACAATTTCAATCGATAGGATTACAGATTACAGGTAGAGAAAGGCCTACCTATTAGTTTTGTTGCTAACTGCCAATATTAATAAGCTATCTAAGATAAAAAATAGGGCTGCTTTAGATCAGTTACTAGGCAACCACTGTAATTTTTCAATAATTACAATATTTTTTTAGGCCATACTGATACTCGTATTTTGGCTTAAACTAAGTTTGACCGCCTCATTGGTCGAGTGGCTACTGTACACGCTTAACTACATCGACCAACCGCGAGGCTCGGGTTCGATTCCCGACGGAGGCAGGCATTTGTGTGATGAATATTTAGATGTCTGCATTTTCGGGTCTGGGTGTGTATTAAATTTTTTCTGGTATCTATTTAAGTATTTATATGTATTAGTATCGTTGAACAACACCCATAACACAAGTATATAATTTGCTTATTGGGGTTATATTCAATTCGTGTGATTTTTCTAGTATTTATTGTGTTTATTTATTTAGTTTAGAATCGAAATTATTTCATCAATTTTAACCAAGTACCTAGTGCATTTACAGAAGAAGAAAAAAGTTAGGTCTTTTTTTCCAGCCAGCCTAGTTCTAGTTCTAGGTGCAAACTATTGGATTGCTTGTTTTGTATAATGATTTTTACTACTACTATACTATTTTAGTATAGTCTAATAACAAAATTTTGCATAATTAGTGTTATCAAGATTGTTGTAAATATATTATTATATATAAGCGAAAGCAACAATTTCATAAAAAAAGTAATTTTATGAATTTCATACATACCTAAATACTTCAACTAAAATTGTCAGTTCTAGAAAACCTGTTCTTAGCCTTACCCTTATGAATCGAATTGGTAATTATTGTTTGTCAACGCTGTGGGTTTTTATAATAAACTAGCAGTTTCACACAGCTTCGCCTGCGTAAATTGGTTTCTACTGGATACTGGACACTCAGGGATAATGTAGCATTCTAAGGGTGAAATAATTTTTAACATCGGCCCAGTAGTTTCGGAGTCTATTCATTTCAAACAAACAAACAAAAATCAAAACTTCCCTCTTTATAATATTATCATAGGTATTTTTTTAATAATTATAAAAATATCTTAGCAACAAAAATTTAGGAAGCCTATCTCTATTTATTCATAGTTAGTTTACAGGTAAACAATCTTAAAATATAACGTAGCCGTCAGTGCAGGACATTGTAACTGCAACTTTTGTGACAACTGTTTCTTGTTCAAAATTATAAGATTAGGTATCCTGGAATCAAGTGAAGAAACTACTAAGTTAAAGGCTGGCAAAACAGATATAACTATATTGATGGATGTAGGTACCCGGGGAGACCTTGCTTGACATTCCACGTACAAATCGCTCGGGTATCATCCAAGGGTAAAGAGTCTCCGAAACTGGTGTGTTTGTATGAAAAGAGTAACAAATATGGAGGAAACTATTTAGAGCTAAAAGAATCGTGACATTTGGCACTCGATGTGCTTTACACACCCCGAAAGGGACTTGGCGTGAAGATATGTATGTATGTACTGTCTTCTAATCAAGCTTATGAAATATAAAATATGGACAAACTGACTAGTTTTATCTTAGGGTACCATATCTTAAAAGTAAAACGCAGAACCATCAAAGGATTTCTTTGCTGCCCGTCTGTCTGTCTGTCTCAGAAACGCGTGAAGGTTTCAAGCTGAAATTTAAACAGAATGTTCAGGTCCATTGTCCCTTAGAGCTGTAAGAAATTCTAACGCAATAAAAACGCAATAAATCTAAAGATGCAACTGTTTATTAGGCAAATTTTCGAAACTCACAAGGAAATCAAAACGTACCCTGTACTTCCCGTGAACTTAGAATATTGAAATTTAGTAAAAAGTTAATTCTTACATTACAGTTAAAGAAACATTGCGAGATGCTTAAATTAAATAAACTTGTGGTCGCATATTGGTCGAAATTTTAATTTTAAACCATAAGAAATTTTAGTATCTCGTTGATAAGAACGCCATCCTCATTCCTCAAGACCAACTACTTTGTTTCCTGAATAGTTAGTGCGCCATCTGCGATATTTTATCGTTACCATCAATATATGAGTTTGTGTGTGTCAGATGCATGGTAGTGTGGGTAATGTCTTATTTATTGATTTAATTTACTTTATAAGCATTATTATTGAAAAATATTAGCGTTCTGCACTTTCCCTACACATAAACTATAGGTGTGCCAAATTTTATGCCCCTGGCGACTTACACTTGGCGAGTACAGAGTTTTGCGTGTAAAAGGCCCTATGATACCAACGATAAACAAAGCCGCGGTTCGCAACAATTCCAAATCCGTTACTTTGTATGCGGTGAAAGCGATTTGTAATTTAATAAAAATTTAAGAGCACTGCAGTTAAAAGAAATCCGCGACTTTACGACGTTCACATTTTATTACGTAGTTTTAACTAGTGTAGAAACAAAGTTTGTAAGAAAGGAAAATAAAGTGGATAAGAAGTGGATTTCTCTATATTTATGTGTTAAGATAGCGTACTTTATTAAGATAAACTTTATAAATAAGATCATCAATAAAAGATTGCTTCCTTAAAAGTGCTTTTTCCTTAAAAGCCTGTTAGGTTTGGCTTCTTGGCACTTATAAAAAAGAGCAGTTTTAAGAAAGCAATATTTTTTAATATATTTTTTATAAAGTTTATTCACACAACTCTACACTTTACTACTCTTTTTACTTTATTATTGACGCGACTTCGCGGCCCTGATGAAGGATTTAGTCTCCTCGCTGATGCTAACCGGCAGACAGAAACCGGGTCCGTCGTTGGGCAATGATTTGACTGAATATATAGAACTGACTGAAAACTTGGAAAACATGAGTTTTTATACAGCAAATTATATGCTTGTGTTATAGCTGTTAGTCAACGATTCTAATACATAGAAATACTATTACATAATAATACATAATAAATAGATACCAGAATAAATTTAATAAACACCCAGAGCCGGAAATGCAGACATCTACATGTTCATCACACAAATGTCTCATAATGAAACTGCCGTGTTCCAGTTCAAGGAGTAAATTTACACCAGGGCTTACCATAACGATATTTTTGGGAACCGGTAGTAATGGTACGAAAAGCGTTGTCAGTGCTGTTAGTACCGCTACTACATTTACTACAGGTATACTGTTGGTTTAAGGGTTTTATAGCGATACTGGTTCAATATTACCGTTACCAGAAAATATTTATCTTTTTTCTTCGATCGAAGATACCTCTGTTTCTACTTGATCAGTTTAATTCTATTATATCTATTCTCTATCTATTATATCTATTATACCTAAAAACGAAAATCGGCAAAATCGCTTTTGTTTTTAAGGGTACTTTAGTTAGGTGCAGATATTTACCAATATTAATAGGGGAAATTGGAATGGAAATAAAAAAATCGGAATGGTATCGGTGGGAAGTGGAAACCTTTACTATGTAGCAAAGTTTCCCACTTTGGAAGGTATCAAAATGGCAAGAACCGCTAAGTGCCGGTACCATACCTATACTTTTGGTAGGTACCTATCGGTTCTGAGCATTGCTGACAACCCAACCACGGGATAGCGATAGACCTATAAAATTATGGTGGCTGTAAGACACAGTTGTCTCTTACTATCAAAAGAACCGTGAGCTTGTTCGGTGTCTTATCATGTAACATAAATATGTGACTTAGATTCAGGACCACCATACAAAGTTTTGAGGTTTTTTAACTCAAATCGTTTTGAAATAAAACTGTATTTAAATAAATCTGAAAGTTTAAAATAAAAATGAAAAAATAAGTAAGTAAGTATCTTCACACCCATATCCCCGAAGAGGTAGGCTGAGGCACAACAAGGACACCCACGATTAGCCGAAGACACTAATTCCCACAGTGTGATAGGTGGCAAATCTATAGCCAAACCGGGCACACATCCAATCCCAATCCTGAGCAACATTTTTTTTAATTAAAAAAAATGGAAAAACCATTTTTCCTTTTTGTTGTCTGACCTTAAGAACCCCAACGCGGGATCTCATGAAGTCAAGTGCAACACTTAGACCGCTAGACCACAGAGGTGACAAAAAAATTAAATCATGCTGGTATCTCCCATATTTGCATCATTTTTTTTTTATTAATAAGATAAGACATAGAATACGCACACCCACTTGAGGCTACCTCATCTTCCATAGTGGGACACGACAATGCTAAAAAATATTATTGCGGTGGCAGTAAGTAAAGTGACGTATACCTAAACTGTCAAATTTCTGCACAGCTCTACCTCTAGTCTATTGGTAATTAAACTTGTGCTTACCTCACACTAGCTGTCAGACAAATAGGCGGATGGTCTGATCTACTCAGGGGACCCGGACCAACACAGGGATGGTTTTTCAATTTATTCTTAACTAGGGCCCACCCCGGCTTCGCACGGTTATGAAATATTCATATAACCTTCTCTTTCACCACTTTATCTAATAATAAAAACCGCTTCAAAATCCGTTGCATAGTTTTAAAGATTTAAGCATACAACGGGACATAGGGACAGAGGAAGCGACATTGTTTAATACTATGTAGTAATGAAGATAATATTTGTTACAGAAAATCGTGCTGGTCCTTCAAACTTCGGTAACGTCATCAGCCAAATACTGCTGTGCAAGCAGATCACGCCTGACTTCAACCAAGAGGAGCTCTGCAGTATCGCCAAAGACACACAAGATATCACTAGGATAGTCAGCGACATACAGGAGTACTTACCTCAGCATGAAAACCTCAATCATTTAGGTAAATGTGTTCTCCAACTTTTGGGCTACGTATGGGTATTGGGTTATGTATGGGTGTTGAGTTATGTATGTGTTTGGGTAATGTATTTGTGGGTTATGTATGTATGGGATAATCTTAAGGTATTCGTTTGTTTAAACAAGTTAATCGCTCAAAAAATAACCTTCCTTTAAGGTTTTAAAACGTCCTTTGTATATACCAGCTCAATTCTTGGGTAGATAAGATAAGTGTTATTATTTATTTATTTATTGTTTAATACGAGAGCTAGCAACGTTTTCTCGAAAAAATTTAAGAAAGAGAAAGCTGAATTTTTATGTGTCTTTCCCCATGCTCTTCCGAACAGTATGAGGGCAGTCTGGCACGTGAGAAGCGTTGTATTTTTTTCTGCGCAGAACATCCTTACAGTAAAAATAGTGATTTTGATATGATTTAGGAAGCATATTTCCTTTTTTAATAGCTTTCAAGAACTGTTAAAAATATGAATTCATCATTACCAGTTCTTTTGCTTGCAGTGCGACCGTCGTTATTTCATTTAGACAAAAATAAATGGAAATCATTTTAATACTAATGTCATTTTAAAATTATTTTATTCTCTCTTAAATAAGTGCAAATTAAATTTTCTAGACATTAATACGGCTACTTATTCGATATACAGACCATTTTAATTAGGATTGTGCTTGTTTTGAAAGACATACAGTGACAAAGACGGTAAAGATGTGCTGCGAAGAAGAAATGCAACGCCTTCCAGCTGCCTGACTCAACTCCCGCTGCTGTTTCAAAGACCATAGTTAAAAAACATGTCTAAAAACTAGCTTTCGGTGGTTGAGTGTCTAGCGTACATGCCTAACTACATCAACCAACAGCGAGGCTCGGGTCGATTCCCGACGGAGGTAGGCATATGTGTGATGAATATTTAGATGTCTGCATTTCGGGTCAGAGTGTTTATTAAATTTATTCTGGTATCAGTTTAAGTAATTCTATGTATTAGTATCGTTGACTAATACCCATAATTCAATCACATAACTTTGCTTGCTTTGAGGTTAGATTCAATTTGTGTGAGTTGTCCAAGAATATTTATTTATTAAAAAAATTGTCGATGTTGTCTCCGTACTATTTTATTTTTTTTACTTTTTTCTATTGATACATTAAAGAAGAAAGTTCACAATAAAATTAGGCTATATGTTATATTCGTGTATGCAAAATATACTTTTAAAATGAAAATGCTTTCTGACAACTTTATCAAAATCCGATAACCATTTTGACTTATACAGAAATAATCCTTAGTGAAATAATTGTTCACTTTTATGACATATCGACAAAAACTTGCATTTTTGCAATTTTACAACTTATACTTCTGTTACTGTACAAATATGCTTCTGTTTCCAGATTCGAAAAAGACAGTATCCAACACCGTTGTTACAACAGCAGGAATGGGTGAGGCGATGAAACTGCCTAACTTTTCACCTTTTCACTGTCTGGTGGACAGCTTTGTACCGCACATCTCTGTCATTACTTATAATATCACTGCCTAATCACTGGCTACTTAACTTTCGCTTTGTTGCACTTTGTTTGTCTTAACTTTTTTGTCGCCTCTGTGGTCTAGCGGGTCAGGTGTTGGTCTTGACTGCATGAGATCTCGGGTTCGAATCCCGGGTCAGACAACAAAAAGAAAATTTGGTTTTTCCAATTTTTTAATTAAAAAAATGTTGCCCGGGATTGGATAAGTGCCCGGTTGGCGATAGGATTGTCACCTATCACATTGTGGGACTTAGTGTCTTCAGATAGTCGTGGGTGTGGGATATGGGCATGAAGATACTGTACTACCTATGCTATACTTTTCAGCTTATTACCAACACCGGTCACGTTTAATATTAATAAGTATCACATATTGCAATGTTTCCAGCACATAGTTGCACTATATTATGTGAATATATATCTCGCCGGCCGTGCGTTTGTAGAACTTGTATATTAATAAACATAATTACTCTAATGTACAACATAGGTATATATACCTACTTTGTTTTAAAGCTATATTTGTCTACAATGTATGTGTAAAGGTCACATACTTTACTATTGTTAGATATACTTTCCTGCATTTTGAAATTGCAAGCAATTAATATCTACTTGAGGTTTTTCCCCGTGTTAGTCCGGGCTCCTTTGTAGAATAGACCATCTGCTTTTCTTGCCAGGCAGCTCGTAAAAGACGAGCATAGGCTTATCATCACTAACACCGTGACATCTGACTAGGTGGTAGAGTTTCGCAGCGACTCGCCCGGATTTGTACCACCGCCTTACCTATTCCTGCCGCCATAACGTCATGACGTGTTCCGGTTCGGAGGGTAAGGTAGCCGGTAAACTTACTTTTGCTCGAGGCCTAACATCCCAGTCTCAGGTTGGCAACGCACTATTACCACCTTTCTTTGATGAATGAATGAATTTGAGTGAATTTCTTGCTGTCAGGAAATCCATCTGCTTGTTTGCCTTCCAATATCATCAAAAGCAAAAAATAAGGTTTAGAACGAAGGTTGAGTAGCCGATAATTAGACTGTTAGGCAAATTTCGCTTTCAGTCAGATACACGTCAGAAATTCTTTCGGTCCAATTCGTCCGTCCCGTCCAGTATCGGACTTACCTACATGAGGTATCGGACGAAAATGTGTTTTTTTTTTATTTTCTGTCACGTCATGGGATTTAGTGTATTCGGCTAGTCGCAGGCGCCCTGGTTTGTATCTCTGTCTACCTCTTAGGGGATAGAGTTTGGGGATAAACTTTTTAAAAAATAAAAAGTAACTGATAACATAAAGTCACGTTACTTTACCGAACGCCCACTTTCAGATTGTCGTATTTTTTAATTTTCAGAAGTATATTTTTTTACGTGAAACGTCAGCGAACAAGCATATGGCTTTCCATATAGCAAGAGATAGCCAAGACCATGGCTATACATAAGAAAAGGATCTTCACGCCCATAGCCC
>NJDD01001707.1:858252-884125 GCA_002245505.1 Calephelis nemesis | reverse complement strand
TTTGGGTTTTTTAACACAAGAGGAGGCAAATAAGCAAGTGGGTCGCCTGATGGAAAGTGATCACCTCCACCCACGGACATCCGCAACACCAGGAGTATCACAGATGCGTTGCCGACCTTTAAGAGATGAGTACGTTCTTTTATTGAATGATCCTAGGTCATAATCGTTTGGAAATACCGCCCTCGGCAACTGATTTCACAGAGGTGTTATGCGGGGTAAGAAATCTTCGGAATCGCACACTTATAGATCGCCACGCATCGCCCTCCATTCAAACTCCAAATTAGTTATACTCTAAAGCAGGAAAGCTTTGGGGTATTAACATAATTTGTACAGACATATTTGTAAATTCATAGATATAGGCTACTACGATTTATTGCGATTAGGAAATCATTTGCTTACTTTCAGCATAAAATAAAGAAAACACCTACGTCAAAATCTCGGAAATTCGAATATTTATAGCCCGTTAATACTTGAGCATCGCGCGGAAACCACTACATGTTAATAAATATTATTTATTTATAACTCTACTTTATTAGGTCTATAATATAAACGACGTTGGCATGCGACATATGTTACTTTGTGCCCATAAATTTGAACTACGCAAACTGTCTTTGTAGCCAGAGCGTATTACGCATAATGGGTGTCCCTAGGAATATTTTGAGGGACGACCAGCACACAACCAGAATAAACATTAGAGAATGTATTTTATTTGTAACTAGCGGCCCGCCCCGGCTTTGCTCGGGTATAAAATATACATATAAACTTACCTCTTTAAGCACTTTATCTATTAAAAAAAACCGCATCAAAATCCGTGGCGTAGTTTGAAAGATTTAAGCATACAAAGGGACATAGGGATAGAGAACGCGACCTTGTTTTATACTATGTAGCGATGACAAGCTTCTTACTACGCATCGAGAGCTATATAGTACTTTTTACGTTTTTTAAAACGCCTGTGAGGTCATGTGGTTTTTGCGATAGTGGTTCGGAACTTGAATTATTGAGGTCCCGGATTCGATCCTCGGATCGGGAAAATAAATTGAAAAATGAGTATTTTCAACTTTCCAATAAAAATCATGCTAACTGGGATTGGATATGCCCAGTTAGCGATAAGTTTGCCACCTATTGCCACATTGTGGAATTTAGTATCTTCGGCTAGTCGTGGGTGCCCTGGTTGTGCCTTTACCTAACTGTTCTGGGATATGGGTGTTAAGATACTTTATACTTTTACTTTGCTGTTTAAAAGTTATCAAATATGCTGCTAGCACGTTTACACTCTAACCAAACTACATAGCATAATATGAAAGAAATAATCCTATAATTCAAAACTTTCTTACTTACTTACTTACAAAACCTACATGTAGTAACAGCTTTTAACCAACAAAACTTTGTATACAACAAACACACACATACACACACACACACACGCACGCACACACACGACAAGTTCCAATATATAAAACAAAAAATTTAATCGAAATAAAACTACAAAAAAACAGACTTCAATTTTAAATATCATTCCTTTAGGCAAAACAGTAGATTGAATATCAACGGACTACTCAGTAGAAATTATGCGTGATCTTAACATTTACGTGAGTTATAAACCTCAATATTTCGTCGGTTAAAATAGTTTAGATAAAAAAAACTATCTTCACGCCCATATCACCGAAGAGGTAGGCAGAGGCACAACTAGGGCACCCACGATTAGCCGAAGACACTAAGTCCCGCAATGTGATAGGTGGCAAACCTATCGCCAACCGGACACATATCCAATCCCGAGCAACATTTTATTTTAATTTTTCCAATTAAAAAATTGGAAAAACCCAATTTTCTTTTTTTTGCCCAACCCAGGATTCGAACCCGGGACCTCATGCAGTCAAGTCCAACAACTGAACCTCTAGACCACAGCGGCAATTGTTCAGATAAAAGTTTGTTTTTAATATTCCTGTATTAACACTTCATGTCGTGCCACCAATCACATCGCGTGCGCTCCCTGCGTGCTAAGGTACCAACCCAGATAATATAAACCATATATACCATTCACTATTTTATGAGTCCCTGGTAGTCACAGTATTAATTTATATTGTTTTTTAATGGTTGAGTACGGCAAAATTATTTCTTTTATAGTTTAACTAGCGGGTGTCCGCTGTTTTTATTTATTAAGGATTTTGTTGGATCAAATTAATAAATAAATAATAATACAAATTATATGTATACTAGCTGTTTGCCCGCGACTTCGTTAGCAATTTTCATATAACATTCCTTCTCTATTGGAGTTGCTTGGGGGTTGATTTTTTAACAACATAACCTATGTATGAACTTGGATTTTTAGCTATATGTAGGTATATCAAATGTTATCTGAATCGGTTTTGCGGCTTAGCCATGAAAGAGCAACAGACTATGACATATTTCATATATTAGTATCAATTGTCCCGTGACAATTCGTCGGAAAATAAGAAAGGAAAGTGTTCTTACGCCTATTTCCGTGAAGAGTTACGCAGAGGCACAACTAAGGCTATGTGATATGTGGCAAGCCTATCGCCAATCGGACACAAATCCAATGCCGAACAACGTCATTTAAAATTTAAAATATACATTTTCTTTTTTTTGTTACACGACCCGGAGACCGAACCTATAACCTAAAGAAGTCAAGTCTGACGCCGACCGCTAGACCACACACGATAATAAAAAAACTTGTCATTTAGAACAAACTACAAATACTTACATCATAAACTAGCCGTTGGACATAGATCACTTTTATACCAAAACTATTATTAATGCGTTTTCAATCTCAAACTAGTATGATTTTACACCTCTTGCGTATATAAGTCTACCGGCTACCCTACCCTATACCTACACCTATACCCTATTTTTAGAAGGGAACAATACTAGCAATCACCAGTAGTAGGGCAGTAGAAAGTTATAATATTTCAATAATACACTTTTCGAAATTGGTTCAGTTGCAGCTAAATTATGCAGTTGATTTTTTTTATGACATTGGAAGGCAAACAAGCAGACGGATTTCCTGATGGTAAGAAATTCCCGCCGCCTAGACACACCAAAGGTAGTAATGGTGCGTTGCCAACCACAAGCCGGGATGTTAGGCCTCGAGCAAAAGTAAGTTTACCGGCTACCTTACCCTCCGAACCGGAACACGTCAAGACGTTATGGCGGCAGGAATAGGTAAGGCGGTGGTACCAATCCGGGTGAGTCGCTGCGAAACTACCACCTAGTCAGATGTCACGGTGTTAGTGACGGCAAGCCTATGCTCGCCTTTTACGAGCTGCCTGGCACAGGAAGGCAGATGGTCTATTCTACAAAGGAGCCCGGACCAACACGGGGGTAAATACTGTCCGCTTGTTTCGTATAAATAAGTTCGTACTCGAACAGTATTGGCAAATCGGGCCAATGATGGCCGAGTTTGGTGCCAAATAATCCGGTTTTACGGCTGGAAACCGCACAATGGATTGATTTATTAGTTCGCGTTTACTTCGTTTACAGGACAAAGTAAAACGGTAGGAACTTTGCTTCCGTAATTGCTTTTCTTTCGTAATTGACTTATAGCGGCACGTTGGTGTCTTTTGAAATGCAAATAAATCCCGGATTCAAGATACCGTTAACGTCTAAGGACACGTTTTACTTTTACAAAGGTAAAAAAGCTGCAAACATGAATGGAGCTGTCGACTTTTATAAATACTTTTGTTGATAGAATTAATTCACGGCAAGATGAATTTCAGGGATTTTCTTCCCACGTTATATGAAACTGAATAAGTATATGAGGTGTACACAATTATTTATCAAAATCATTGAGGAAACGAAAAATTTATTCCTGTTTTCAAGCACTTGGGCTTGGAATTTTTATTCCAAATTTATACAGGTCTAATTTCGGTTACCTTAATAAACGCGTCAAGTTAAGAACGTCCTCGGTTTTATCGCCGGTTTTTAATAATATTACGCATACTTTAAACCTATTTTTACAAATTATACCGCAACGAAATAATATGTGTAATAATCGTGATTCGTGCCTATTTACGGAGTGTAACTAATACAATAGCCTTTATAACTATTATTTGCTTACTTTAGGCCTAATTACATTTGTACAAAATTCAGATAAATGGTTTTTGCTTTTTAATAGAATTGTAGTGTTTATGAAATCGAATCCATTTGGAACGTAGGTACTATTACGGCGTATTTATTTAGTACACTTTTCATCGCTGGCTCTTCGTGAAACTCTATCTGCAAATAAATATCAATATAATCGCACTTTCTCTCTTTTACTTATGTTATCTTCTTCTAATAAAATGAACGAAACATATTTATTGCTTCAAAATTAAACAACGAGTGCTGTTTACCGTCATTACAGAATTACATTCTCAGTCGACACCACAACTTCTTTTACCTGTTGACATAACATTCAAGCTGATATTCAGATAATAAAATTAACAATATCAGTAGCGGCAATTACTTAATAATTACAAACCGATAGACAACGTAGTATAATTTAGTATAAAACCTAGGTGATTCACTCAATACATTTATGATTGCCAACACCTAGTATGAACAAAAACCTAAAGCTGTAGGTTAGGTAGGCTGTCCAGCTATAGGTTTTTGTTCAAATTGTAATCCACAGTATCACATTTTTCTCGAAAAATGGGATTCTGTTAAGATTGCTTTAAACTGTGTATCCGTTAAGTTGGCTTTAAACGGTACGTGATGTCGTCTATGGACGTAGACCATTCTTTATCGTATAAAGGGTTGCCGCTATAGCAGCCCGAACATGTTGCTGGCGTTGTTCACACATCAAGAATACTTGAGATGCACTAAATTGGTTGGTTCGTAGCCAGCTGTGTGTAAGGCATGATCCGTAAAATAAAACCAAGTCCGCACTGCGAATTTACACCGCACGGTTTTTTTAGCGCGGAGATAAATTCGCGCCACATCACTTAAATTTTAATCAGATCGCAGAAATTTTTCCGTGCGAATTTTTCACTGCCAGTGTTATACTCGTTTATGATATGTTACAAAACTGCAAGAAGAAAATCGCGCGGCAGTAATTCGCAGCGACTAATAACACTGTGAAAAGCTTTAGAAATTTAAAAATTCAACTAATATTTTTCTATTTGTTGCAGAAACAAATGTCGCTCTAAAAGGAGACGACGTTAACGGCCTATGGCGGAACAAACGAAGAGGCTCATTGTACAAAGGGATGGGAGTCCTGTGCTGTATGTCACGCCCGAATTACCTCTGAGGGTGACGGGTCTCGCCTACCAGGCGGCTCAAGTAGACGAAAACATTGAACTCCAGTGAAATATACTCAGTGTTCACAATATACAGTGGACGCTAGATGTGCGGGTATTAGGTAATATGAACAAGGAAGGGGTCCATTAGATTGTTTATCATCCGATCGGTTAAAGTGTTTAAAACCTTATTAAAATCATATATTATAGTGATGCTTATCATAAGCTTACAATATGGAAATATCGTAACTTGCCTGGAACGGGATCAATCAGTTTAAGTAGAATAAATTTTAAAATAAATATGTTCAAAGCACTTAGTATGTAGACATTTTTTTTAATATTATATGATGGATGGTCGTCATGTAATCTCAACCGGCCACTAGTCTAGTCTAGATCTCATATTTTATATTGTTTTATATTTAAGTTAATATTTTAGATGTTCAAAATTAATCTCTCTACTTAATACTTGTGTTAAACTATGTTTAACAAAAGAAGTTTCACCGGACTGCCTTATTTATAATTTTTTTTAATATTATGTGATGGATGGTCGTCATGTAATCTCAACCGGCCACTAGTCTAGTCTAGATCTCATATTTTATATTGTTTTATCTTTAAGTTGATATTTTAGATGTTCCAAATTACTCTCTCTACTTAAACCTTGTGTTTAAACTATGTTCAACAAAAGAAGTTTCACCAGACTGCCTAATTTATAATTTATTACCCGCTGCATGAAAGCCTAGTGAAAATCTAAGTTGCTTTAAAGTTAAACTCGGCCAAGCTGTGCTAATAAAATGAGACTGAATCACTTCAACTTCGTAAAAGAGAAATACAAAATTTCACAGTTTTAAACTTGTGAATTCTGTTTGTTTTCTTATCTTTAGTTGAAATTTTTCTAAAATTGCTGTGGTGTGAAAAATAGAACATTTTTTTTAGGATTATGATTAGGCACTAAATATTTCGTATCGTTATTTAAATATATTGATTTTAAAATTTTTAATGTGCAAATAAACATTTAGACAGTTTGTATAATTTTTGTTTGCGTTGTTATATCGGAAAGTTAATGCGTAAACCAGTTACCGACTATTTTTCCTTTCGAATTTGCAAAGAATATTCTTTTTTGGTACCACTTCTCATATAGTGGAAATACTTCACTCGCTTTTCAGCTGTCGAAAAGAACGGAGTTTCTTACTTTATGTACATTTTTTAGACCACGCACTGTTCTCTACAGAGTAGTTTGCCGTTGACATTTTTTTATTTAATATCTAATATACATTTCACTGGAATTGGTTAAGCGCTCTTTGAGATATACTTTGTAAATACGTAGGTAATTAATTGTCTACTAAAACGTTATATTTAAATGATTATTTTCTTCGTTATATTCAGTTTAACTATTTTTAAATTTCGTTTTGAAAATGCATCATTCTTACAGAAATCTTTGTCGTCGCATAATGGAAGATAACAACTAGAATGTAACGAGTTATCTGTTCACGCCCATTTCCCTGAAGACTACACAGAGTCACAACCAGGGCACCCACAGCAAGGGCACCCACAGCTAGGGCACCCACAGCAAGGGCACCCAAGGCTAGTCGAAGATACTCCAATGAGACAGGTTTAAATCTTATCGCCACCCAGGCACAAATTTAATTCCTGGAAACGTTGCTTACGTTAGAAAATTGAAAATACAAATTTTCCATTTTTTTTATTGCCCGACCCGGGGATCGAACCCGTTACCACAAGAAGTCAAATTCGACGCCTGACCGCTGGACCACAGAGGCGATTATCTTATATTTCGAAATAAGTACCTAACATTATTCAACCATTTTTCCGCTTTACGAACGGTGGCCAAGTTTTTAGATATTGATACAGAAACCGAATGGTTATTATAATGCAATGCGCTTTGGTGTATTTTGTCAACTTCAGCAAAATTTTCAGCTAGCAATTAACCAAAAATGTTCTTGTTTTATCTAAGATACATTTATATCTACATATTAATATGCGATGCAAAGACTTTGGACCCCTTTTTACGAAAGTTGCGCGAAAGGAGGAGTATGAAATTTTGGCACACTTATAGTTTATGTGTAGGAGAGTGCAGAAGGCTAATATTTTTCAATAATACAATCCTACAATTTTATCAATCTTACTTGTGCGCGTCGACATTTTTATATACTACTACCGGATCGGAATCGAATATAAAATATAATATAAATCGTTAGATGGAAAACATATCGCTAACCAGGCATTTAACAAATTAAATACACAATATCTGTACAGCCTTTATTTATTAAATTGAAATATTCTAACACGAAACGCTTTTGTTGCATGTCGGAATTCGAAACGACCAAATTCTCAGTAAGTGGAAAACATTTTACTCAAATTAATGAAAACGAACTAAAACTTTAACTAAAGTGTTGTCAAGTTGTGATTTGGGGCACAGTTGTACAACTCTCTTTGTATTAAACATAAGGTAGCAAACTATATTATACTCATTCTATATATACGTGCGAATATGTAAAACTAGCTGACCCGCAGATGTTGCTCTGCTACCTTTTAAAGAAAGAAAGAAAACTATTTATTTGCGGAATATGTGTGTAAATGAGATGTTACAAAAATATTTAGGTATATCAACATATTCTACCATATTTTCATATTTATAACTGGTATAATTATTTATTACCAGACATTTTAAAACTATAATTAATTTTAACCCTGTCTACCGCAAACTATCACCGTTTCCAAACCTAGCGAGACAGTAGAAAAAACGGCGAAACAGTTTTTAATGTGATCTTGAATGTATGGAAAATATTTGGATTTTTAGCGCCCCTTGCTACCTGGTGCTTAGAACTACCGGTATCAAGCTCTACTCCAGGGTCGGCCTTGTCTCTTTTATAAACTATTAAACTGTGACTGTGTCAGCACAATAAGGATATTCTAGAAAATATATTGTAACGCTTATAAAAAACTAGTTGACCAGGCAGACGTAGTTTTGCTATATTTTTAATGTGATTTTAGTAAAAAAAAATTGAGATGAGTCACCCTTATCACTTTAGGGGTATGAAAAATAGATGTTGGCCGATTGTCAGACCTACTCAATATGCTTACAAAATTTAATAAGAATCGGTCGAGCTGTTTCGGAGGAGTTCAATCACGCACACCGTGACACGAGAATTTTATACATTAAACTAGCTGACCCGGCAGACGTTGCTTTGCTATTTTTTTAAATGTGATTTTAATAAAAAAAATGTGATTTACACTTGTCACTTATGGGTATTAGAAACAGATGTAGGCCGATTCTCAGACCTACTCAATATGTTCAGAAAATTTCATGAGAATCAGTCAAGCCGTTTCGGAGGAGTTCAATCACACACAGCGTGACACGATAATTTTATATATTGGATTATGTGCTGGGTTTCGCTTTTATGAGTAAAATTCTATTTAAAATTAATTGCTTTTATTCATACCACTATTCATCGAAAATACTCATACGATAATATAGTTATTTTTTACTCAACACATATAATAAAAATCACTCGCCACAATCAACAGAACCATATCACAAACTAATTCAGCACTCGAATTCGCGTAACACAATCACTTCTTAAGGCCCCATACTTAGTCAGCCAGAAGAGCCAATCACCGCTTTCCCCGGTTCCATGATTACTATGAAATGTTGCGCTCTAAAGTAAACGTCTTAAGCGACAAATCACTATTTTTGACACTATAAAAGTAATTTGACAAAAAGTATAACAACTGAAACAATTATCTTTAAGGTATAGTACTTATCTATGTTTACGTTAAATCTGGTGTCGATATTTTCATAATTGAAGTAGACAGTTGGGTTTTGCTTTCAAAAAGGGTTAACTTTTCGATTTGTTTCTATCCAGCAAAGTAAAATGAATGGTGTTTTGGAAACACTAGTCTAGTAAAGCATATTTATGTTAATCTTGTGTATTTTTGTCACCAAGATCCATGATTGCTATGTATGAAAAAAACATTATACTGCTGACGTATTTTAGCGTATATGGACCATTAAACCACTATTCTTATTTTTTTAATCAATTGTGCACTTAGTGAACTTAGTAAGCCCGTACATAACAACTGAACTGAGTGGAGCAGCTGTTGAAAATTAGGTAGATAGCTATATTATAGGAGATTTTTTTCAAAATTGGAATTCCCCCTCCCAGTGCTCCTGGAGTATACTTTATCTAATAAAAAAATCAAAAAATTTAAGAGTAATCTTAAATATAAAATAAATAGAGACTTTTTTTCTAGTCTTTCTTTTTTTTATGATATTGGAAGGCAACAAGCAGACGGATTTCCTGATGGTAAGACATTTCTGCCGCCTAGAGACTTCAAAGGTGGCAATGGTGCGTTGCCAACCCGAGGCCAGGATGTTAGGCCTTGAGCAAAAGCAAGTTTACCGACTACCTTACCCTCTGAACCGGAACACGTCTTGACGCTATGACGGCAGGAATAGGTAAGGCGGTGGTACCAATCCGGGTGAGTCGCTGCAAAACTCTACCACCTAGTCCGGTGTCACGGTGTTAGTGACAGTAAGCCTTCGCTCGCCTTTTACGAACTGCCTGGCAGGAAGGCAGATGGTCTATTCTTTAAAGGAGCCCGGACCAACATGGGGAAATTCTTTTCTCCAGGCTAGTCAAATTTAGATCGTTCTCGCTATTTCGTTTTTTAAATAGGGATAACATGTTTCTATGCTTCTAGCCAAGGTCCTGTCTCCCAGGGACAAGTCTTATTGCGGGAGTCGTAGACCACTCCAATGCATTTTGGGACTGACAAACCTGCTAATGACCCAAAATCTGGTGATGTCACATAGTCTCTTTGAAAATAAATTTAACATATAAAAAACGTTTACATGTAAAAATTGTACAAATGTAAAGGCGTAAATCTTATTCAAGCAAAACGTGTTGGCCTGGGCTCCTTTGCAGAACAGACCATCTGTGTGGACGCAAAATGTATTTTATTTTTTAAACACATTTGTCATATACGCTTAATTGGAATCCGCCATTGACCCAACCGACCCGATTTTTCTGACCCATTAGAAAATGCCGAGTTGCTAACGACCAAAATGTCAGGATAATAAAACATGTTTTACCCGACACATAGTAATGATGTTACGTTTTTAGTCGAGGACGTGCAAAAAGGCTAACTGATACGTGTCTATAATATTTCAAACTATTTGTTTTAGTTTTTGTCTTTAATCCCCTCTGTGGTTGACGTCCGGTGCTGTACTTGACTTCATGAGATCCAGGGTTCGATTCCCGGGTGGGGCAAGAAATTTTCTATTCAAAGTAATGCCCAAATTGGACATTTGCCAGGTTGCTGACATGTTTACCACCAATACATGTGGGGACTTGGTATCTTTGACTAGTTGTTGGTACCCTGGTCTTTCTCTTCGGTGATACGAGCGCAAACATACTAAATTATTTGTACCCGGTACTTGGTAATATTCAATTGTGGTTTTTGTAATCGCCTCTGTGGTCTAGCGGTTCAGGTGTTGGACTGGGCTGCATGAGGTCCCGGGTTCGATTCCCGAGTCGGGCGACAATATTAAAATATGGTATTTCCAATTTTCTAATAAAAAAAATATCACATTATGGGACCTAGTGTCTTCGGCTAGTCGTGGGTGCCCTGGTTATGTCGCTGCCTACCCCTTCAGGAATATGGGCGTGAAGTAACTTTTTTCTTTTTTTTATTAAACATAACATGTATATAACATAAAATAATATTCATGAAATACTCGCCACATCAAAAAATGAAGTATCCTAATTTTTATGTTAAAATGGTGGTAGACGAACTCCCCCCGAAATACCTGAACCCATTTTTAATAAAAGAAACTCTCAGGGAAGTTATAATTTACCCGCCATATCAAAAAATAAAGACCTAATTTTCAGGTTAAAATTTCGCTAGTCGAACCCCTCCAAGATACTTATGTCAATTTTTAATAAAAAAAAAATGAAAGAATAGTACGTCGAATAAAATTTGTACTACTTAGTGATATAAAACCGAATAATGTATGCAAGCTAAGTATACATCAATTGGCTACAATTTAAAAAAAATCATGCTTTAGTTCGCGAGCGAAACCGCGAGAGGAAGCTAGTATATATAAAAAAATCAATTTCTTTTCGTTAGTCTCACCAAAACTCGAGAATAAATAGACCGATTTGGCTATTTTTGGTTTTGAATTATTTTGGGGCGGTCCAGAGAATGTTTAAAATATAGAAAAAAAAACTGCGAGGAAACTAGAAATCTATACTTGCTATCGTCGGCACTTGGTGGAATTCTATTGTATGATGTTATATCCAACCAAATAAGTATTGAACGTTAAATTAAAACAGTACTTTTTATCTTTAGTTTCAAAGCCCTGATACTGTAAAAAGTGAAACCGGTTGGCTGGAGGGTAACAAAAAGTATTAAATAAAGTGTATAGTGGATAAGTTTAAGTGTTAACTACAAAAAACGTGTGAGAAACTAGAAAACTAAAACAAAATAAGTTTTTCCAAACAAACGGAACGGCTGGAACGAAGTTGACCGGGATAACTAGTATTCTATAAATAAATTAAGGGGTCAACCCTAAGCTTGGGTTTATCAAATTTGGCACCTGGCTATCTTAACAAATGATAGTTTATACTTTATAGCAAACCCGAACAGATACTTATTATTCGGCGCCAACTGTTGAATAAATTATGGAATGAACGCTTCGTGTTGCCAAATGATACAAACCTGGATCAAAATGAGATTTTGGCTGACAGATAACACTTTAATCCATGAACACATTTTGTTGCTAGTACTTTTTTTATGATATTGGAAGGCAAACAAGCAGACGGATTTCCTGATGGTAAGAAATTTACGCAGCCTAGAGACACTAAAGGTGTTAATGGTGGGTTGCCACCCTGAGGCCGGGGTGTTAGGCCTTGAGCAAAAATAAGTTTACCAGCTACCTTACCCTCCAAACCGGAACATCAGGACGTTATGGCGGCAGGAATACGTAAGGCGGTGGTACTCCGGGTGAAACTCTACCACCTAGTGTGACTGACTTGACTGTGTCAAGTTCCTTACAACTGGAAACTAGTATTTTCTGTCTACCTTCAGTTATCTAAGGATAGCATGTATTATGGACATGAATAAGTATTTGCCGTAATACCTAACCAGCCAGTTCTAAGCCCTGTCAGTAATATTGTTCTGTGGTTCCAAACTAGTACGGAAAGTAAAGGTTTTCTTCTCAATGTTCCAAACACATTCCATTAATGTAATTTTAAGTTCATTAACTGTGTTTCAGGTACAAATTGTATAACAGTAAGCACATTAAAGTTATTATTCGCCATTAGACGCCATCTTCATTTCTCACGACAAACTACATATATTGTTACCAAACTTTTTAGCGCGCCATCTGTGAACTTTTATTGTTATCATCAATATATTTTTTTATGTGTGTCAAACGCATGGTAGTGTGGATATTGTTTTATTTATTGATTTAATTTACTTTATAATCATTGTTATTATAAAATATTAGCGTGCTGCACTCCTCCTACACATAAACTATAAGTGTGCCAAATTTTATGCTCCTGCGTCCGTGCAATTTTCGTAAAAAGGGGTCTTAAGTC
The DNA here is from genome assembly GCA_002245505.1 of Calephelis nemesis. Classification (NCBI taxonomy): domain Eukaryota; kingdom Metazoa; phylum Arthropoda; class Insecta; order Lepidoptera; family Riodinidae; genus Calephelis; species Calephelis nemesis. The sequence goes on along the minus strand of NJDD01001707.1, from coordinate 871,272 downwards.
TTGGCATCACAGATTACTAAAAAGATACAGACCAGACGACAGAAGCAAGAGATAAAGAAAAAAACTGTTTTTTTTTTAATTCACTATCGCGACCAACAATCAGAATATATTATGGAATGAACGCTTCGTGTTGCCAACTGCCATTGCCAAACAATATAAACCTAGATCAAGTTGAGATTCCGGCTGGAAGTTAATACTTTAAATCCTTATAAACAGATACAGGCCAATCAAGAGAGGCAAGAAAGAATGCAGCATTTTTTTAAAAATTTAGATTAAAAGGAGGATATTGCAATTTGTCGTGTTTTTTTAGTTTTGTATGCAACGCGACTTATCCACCACATAAATGGATTTTGATAAGTATTTTTTATAAGATAAGTCGTAAGATTTCGAGATGGCCGAAACATTCTTTTTTGGGTTCACTCATCATTTTTTTATAAATTCCTTTCCTTGTGTGTAGAAACACGCAGGTGCTAACACCGGGTTCGGTGGGCAGCCGTTATTTCAAAGTAACTTTCCGATAGTTCTTTGAAATGCTGAACTTGTGCCGCCTCGATCGGGCTCTTATATAGGCCAAACGTCCCAATATCATTTATTCGTAATCGCTTCAGGAATCGATTGTAAGAATTCTGTTCAACTCGATTTCTAATTGTTCCATAATATTTAATCTAATATAAAAAATAGTAACAATTAAATTTGTTATTACTAGCTCCGTCGACATACGTTGTCCTGACCTATGAATATTAAATTATTTTATTATCAATCTTCTCCTGACAATAATTAACATCAAACAAATAATTAGCAAAATTGGCCCTTCACGCGTTTACATTTTCTGGTTTCTTTTCATTGGTTCACGCCTAAATAGATATAGGTATGTATTCCAAATGTGGTTAAGATTAATATCCAGGAAATCAAGGCAACACGGCTTTGTTTCCCATGGAGATTCCATTGGAGATCCCATTGGATTGCTACATGGAGAGATTCCCGTGTAGTGAAGAGAGCATATCCGGGGTCGTCCATCCGGAAAACGTTTAATGGGACGTACCGAATACCTATGGATCAATGACGTCATAAAGGAATTTGAAGTTCATAGAGCGCGAAATAAGTGGAACCTACTTGTGTTTTAGACGTCAAACTTTTTGCCCCGACTTCAAAAAAATTGACTTCGTTTTTATGTATTTGTTACGCGATCACCACACCAATCATCTATGTACTGTGTTAATAATTTATTCATAAGTCAGGTCATGATTCAAAGGTAAGGGGCCATCCATAAATTACGTCACACGTTAATGGGGGGGAGGGTATCATCTTAATGTGACATTATGTGACAAGGGCCGGGGGGGTCGAGACCCTTGTGACGTCACATCACAAAATACTAGAGCACGAAATTTATATGTGAACTAACTTCAATTACTTCAACGTTGGTCATTAGTTTAATACCAACAATCATCATAATGAAAACAACTTAAACATGCAAAACATTCTATTACCTACTTTCTCACTTTTAATGCAAAGCTGGAAATACCTATGTACTTTATAGTTTATGTAAACAGGTTGGAATTCAGTGTTTAATAAAATACCAGCCATCATTCTACAAAAAAAATGTAGGCATTTGGCATTAAATGCCATATTGTTATTAATCAAGATATGAGAGGTTTATGAGTTACTATATTTAATTTTAATAAATGTAATAATCTTTGCATAATTCTGTGCTAATCTTTGGGGTTAGCTGTTGTAAGGAAGCGAGAGTTGGGTATGTCAGAAAAAGACAGAAGGATAAACGAGGTCGAAACGAGAAAGCTGAGGTTGAAACGGAAAATCTGTAACGTAACGCTCGCTGACCGCATTTGCAACAGTGAGGTCCGAGAAAGAATGGGATTGAAAGAAAGTGTTGGTGTTAAAATGTTATTGATTATTTTAATTATTTAAACAGCGTATTTCCAAAGTGGCCTTATTGCCACCATGATTAGATCTGATAAAATCCCAGTAAAACCGATGAAAATACTAATGTGTGTCTATTTAGACGACATTATTATGGAAATCAGTTTCTTGCAATTTAACTGTGCTTAGTTACAGAAGAATAATAACCTAACATTATCATACATCTAAAATTCTCGTGTCACAATGTTCGTTACTGTACTCATCCGAAACGGCTTGACTGATTCTCATGAAATTTTATGAGCATATAGAGTAGGTCTGAGATTTGGCCAACATCTATTTTTCATACCGCTAATTGACAAGGTTAACTCACCCTTAACTTTTTTTTCTGAAAATAATGTATACAGCAAAACGTTTGCCGAATCAGCTAGTTGCAATGCAAATTTCGATATGTCACAATAAACGATAGCAAAACAGGGAAGTCAAAATATTTTATTTTTGTTCGAGAAATATTAAAAGCGAAAATTAGAAAAATCATGTTTTGTTTTAAAAAGGCAAAACATTTTAAATATCGTTTAGTTGTTCAAACTACGATTTGGCCATTGCTGTTGTAGACTATAAATCAGATTAGTTTTCTGCGGATTGGAAAGTAAAACTTGCATTTGATTTATAGTTTTAATTGACTCGAAAAAGAAGGTCATTCATTCGACTGTATTTTTTTTGAAATTTTGGTTATATTATTAAATCAAAAAAAATATTCACGAAGATCTATACAAAGGTTCTTGTGACGCGTCTATATAATTCTAAAAACTACCACCGGTTTGGAACTGAGAAGGTCCGGCGAAAGAAACTCAGCGAGTTTGTTTTTTCTTATAAATCTAATTTGCAAAAGTATATTACATAAATAATTAATTTGTTGATATTGGTATGTGGAGTAATTAATCCGAAGTATTTGTCTTCTAAATATTCTGAAATCTTATAACCCTTACCATACAAGTTAAATTTTTTTTTTTTTATCTATATATTAATACGTGATGCCAAAACTTTGGACCCCTTTTTACGAAAATGATGGAGTATGAAACTTGGCACACTTATAATTTATGTGTAGGAAAAGTGCAGAACGCTTATATTTTATAATGATAATGTTTATAAAACGCATTAATTAAAAAAAATGAAACATTACACGTACTACCATGCATTTGACACACACAAACAAATATATTGATGATAACGATAAAAATCACAGATGGCGCACTAAAAAGTTTGGGAACAAAGTAGTTGGTCTTTAGAAATGAAGATGGCTTTCTTATCAACAAGATACTAAAATTTATTATGCTCGAATTCCGACCAATAGGCGACTAGCACTAGCATTTATTAAACGGTAAGTCTTTAATATACTAATGAGTTCTTACTCCACCAATAAAGAACAGATTTTGATGTTTCTTTTTTGGGGAGGTAGGTCATGATTCCAAAGTGGTCTTATATTAATTGGACCGTGTATCGATGTCGTTATGGTTTTAGAGTGTACTACGTTTAACTCAAAACCCACTGGTCGGATTTCGATAAAATTTGTATAGAAAATTCTCGGAATTAATTGACAGAAGGCGTTACTTTGCGGAAATCCATACTTAAATTTTTTTTGACGGATCTCGAAATTATATCCTTCTTTCAAATAGAAAATGGTGAAATCGCGATGTAGTTATGAAATTGAATTTAGTTTTTCAAAGTTTTGCTGCGCTTAAGTTTAGTTTAAGTGTTGGACTTGACTTTTGAATTTTTCCCTGTGTTGGTCCGGGCTCCTTTGTAGAATAGACCATCTGCCTTCCTTGCCAAGCAGCTCGTAAAAGGCGAGCAAAGGCTCACCTAACCTAACACCATGAATTCTGACTAGGTGGTAGAGTTTAGCAGCGACTCGCCCGGATTGGTACCACCGCCTTACCTATTCCTGCCGCCATTACGTCATGGCGTGTTCCGGTTTGGAGGGTAAGGTAAACTTACTTTTGCTCGAGGCCTAACATCCCGGCTCCAGGTTGGCAACGCATGGTGCCTTTGGTGTCGCTAGGCGGCGTGAATTTCTTACCATCAGGAAATCCGTCTGCTTGTTTGCCTTCCAATATCATAAAAAAAAAGAAAACTTCATAAGGTCCTGGGTTCGAATCCCGGATCGGGCAATAATAAGAAAACGTGGTATTTTTAATTTTCTAATTAAAAAAATGTTGCTCGGGATTTTTACCCGGTTGGCGATAGGCTTGCCACCTATCACATTGTGGGACTTAGTGTCTACATCTAGTCGTGGGTGCCCTGGGTGTGCTTCTGCCTACTTCTCCGGAGATATGAGCGTAAAGATACTTACTTTTAATTTAATAGAATAACAATACAAAATAATCTACAATAAATAATAATTTCTTAGGCATTCTGGTGATACGTCATACATAGTATAATATAAAATTAAGACTAATAAAGTCTTTATTTGTTAATTTATTGAAGTTCCAAGTTTACGTCGAAATTGTTATTTTATGAAAATCAGTTTGTAAGATTTTGAATTAGGAACTTTGTGCATTATAACTGTAAAGATTTGAACTTACCACAAATATTGTCTCAGGAATCTCGAATTTTCGACAAAGATTTTCTCATTCAGAGGCCTTACCATGAGTTTACGACGCTATACTCGCTAGTCAATTATTTGTATGAAAACTTTGAACAGCGCCTCTACTGGTAAGTAATAGAGCTAAATTTTCAGACCAAAATCGTTTTTCGATACGTAAATTTCCGAACTAAATCTATAGTAGTTCATGGTAAAGGCCCTGCTCTCGTTCCTGCCATAGTAATCCAATAGATCTTTTTTCCAAAATTGAATTCGGGTAATTTACAGGGACGTAGAAGTTTTTCATTTTTGCAGGTTTAAAAAATATATGTAGATATGCCATGAAGAAAGTAAAAGCTGTTGGCTAATTTTGTGAAACTTTACCATGAGTTTACGATGCTGTACTCGCTAGCGTCTCTGTAAATTATTTGTATGAAAACTTTGATCAGCGCCTCTACTGGTAACTAAAAGAACTAATTTTTTAGACCAAAAACGCTATAGATTTCGATACGTACATTTCCGAACTAAATCTATATTAATTCATGGTAAAGGCTCTGCTCTCGTATTTGCCACTACAATCCGATAGGTTTTTTTTTCTAAAATTACATGGGAGCAATTTACAGGGACGTAGAAGTTTTTCATTTTTTCGGTTTTAAAAAATATTTGTACATAGGCCATGACGAAAGTAAAAGCTGTTGGCTAATTTTGTAATACTTTACCATTAGTTTACAAAGCTACACTCCCTAGCGTCTCTGTAAATTTTTGTATGAAAACTTTGAACAGCGCCTCTACTGGTAACCAAGAGCGCTATAGATTTTGATACGTAAATTTGCGAACGCAGTCTACAGCAATTCATGGTAAAGGCTCTGCTCTCGTTCTTGCCACCATAATCCAATATGTCTTTCTAGAAAATAACATTGAGATAATGTACAGGGATGCTTCAGATTTTTCCATATTTAGAAAAAAGTAGAATTATTATAACTATGCCTTGAAGAAAGTAAAACTGGTTGGCTAAGTTTGTGTTAAATTCCCGGGTTTGCGCCACGTACACACGTTAGTTTCATGGAGTTGTGTGTATGTAGATGGGTTGGCAAGCGAACTATTAAGTAGCCATGAGGGAACGGTTAACGTTCATTGGACATAATGTTACTAGACATCAGCTGTTACATACGCCTCGTGAATAATATAGCTTCATAATAATTTTGTGTTGCGTCATAAAAGATAGTAACAGGATATGTTTCGTTTATTTAATTTGTTTATTCTACTTGTAATGAGTATATAAAAGAAGTAACTTCAGATCTCTGCAGTTATATTGTGCATTTTTATAGACTATTACTTAAAATTTTGCTGTCATTTTTAATGAAGTATTTTTCATAATTTATCGTGTTTCTTACACATAGTTGTTAAAAATTGTATTTGAAAAACATGAATAACCATTTGTTCTGATATTATGTTGCATATTTTAATGTATTGAGGCCTAGAAAAAAAGAATTTAGTTCATATATTCTAGTCAATTATATGAAATGTCTTGAAAGAAGTATATATTTATCATTACGTAGGAAACGCTATATAATAAGCTATTAGATATTAATTACATTTACTTAATCATATTCCATATTACATAAAAATTATAATGTAGATCATAATCTGGGGAATATATTTTTACAAATCAGTACAAATATCTAGGATTCTTTTTACTATATCACAATTTAATTTTAAATTGTTACTCTAGTTTTATATCTTATTATTGTATGTACATAGCTTTAGGAATACCTTTATAGTTATATAGGTACCATCTTACTACAGAAAAGGAAAGCATATGTTGAACACGTGTTTTAAAAATTGGTACCGCAAATCCGAGTGTAAGAATGTAGACATATTATGTTAAACACGGTCATATTTCAAACATAAGTAAAAGATGGTTTAAGGAAAGTTTGGGCGATACTCATCTCTAACTTTGTCGTAGTTTTGTGGTAGCAAAAATTAAACTGTTGTTAACACTAAACAATTTTTTAGACATCTACTGAAACACGTGTCGAACTTGTGTTTAAATCATGTTTTGTAAAACAAATGTCTCAAATCAAGGCTTATATGAGCAATATGCATCAACAAAAAATAAGGATTCACTTCATAAGTAGAAATTATAATATAATTAAATAAAGCACATGTCAAGTTCCTTTACATTAAGCGATGTTTGTTCTTATGATGAAATCTTTTTTTTAATTTTAAAGCAAAATGTTTTATGAAAACAGCTGTTTGCTGTTAACTATAATAATATACATATATTTAAATCAGGGTGTAGGAATACCACGTTTCAGCTCTTGGGCAACAAGCCCAGCGAGTCGTATCCAGTTTGTCCTTCGAAAAATGTATGCATAGACAGTCAGATTAGTTATATCATCTATAACTTAAGAATAGATACTAATTCTTATATCTTGCTTTTGAAAACCGTCTTCTCCCGAATAAATTTGAAGTATCAAAACAGACATAAATATACTGGAATATCAAATCAATCAAAAGCAGTCCAGATCAGTACAGAAATTCAAGCCAAGTCCCTCACGCGATAGATAGGCAGAGAGTATCAAACGCCAAATGTCTCGACTTTGTAGACATGCCTTGCTTTTCACACAAACATGTGTCGGAAACTCGGAAGACCACCCTCGGATATAACCCGAGCAATGAGCTTTCTGTGCCAGCGCTCCAACTTTTCCCGCCATCAGTATTTTCCTTTGTCGTGTACAGGTTTGGAGAGTGGAGTGTTCAATATACCGAGCATCAAGTTGGTATCACACCAATAAAGTCTTTGGACTTTGAGAAGTCGACCAAGCACACAGCTCCCTGATGATAAGTGATAAGCGTGGCCTATACACACCATAGATGTTACAGGTTCGTCGCTGTGCTGTGGCTGGGGTGTTAGGCCTCTTGTGCAAATCTACCAGCTACCTTACCCTCCAGGGTGGAAAACAACAGTCAATGTGGCCGCAGACATAGATAAACAGATATAGAGGAGGAATTCCATGTTATCTTGTAAAAACCCGTTTTCCAAAAAACCGAAAAAAATACTTACCAAAAAACCAACTCAAAAGTGTTTCGCCATTTGAAAATAAAAAAAAAATCATTCACGTAAGTAAAATTATCTGTGAAAAACCAAGTTTATAAAATCTTTGAAGTGCACATAAAAAGCAAAATAAACCGATAAAGGTACCATTTTCTCATTTTATGAATACCTTCTTTCCAAAGCCGGCAGGTCTTTTGCAGGATAAAATTGTATTATTTTATATGTACAGACAAAGGATTTACTATTTACGGCAAATCTTTCATTGATATTTATATGCAGAGATAAGTTTTTAACTATATAAATATCTCCTTGTATACCAATCGTCATACCCCTCCTATTAAGACGTTGACAAATATAAATATTTAAAATGGGTAGTAATGACGTATCTAATATTGCTACAAAGCCAGAAATCTTTAATGATTTAAAGATTTCACAAAACTAATTAAGAGGCCTGAAGTCTTTAGCTTTATTACAAAACTGAAGGGTTTTGTTTTTTAATCCGCTAATCTCAGGAACTACTGAAATATTTTTTATGGCGTATTGTACGTTTATCAAGGAAGATATTTAATAAAAAGTTTGACTTCCGAGAGCAGAGTAAGAGCAGCGGAAACCGCTTAGACTGCTAGTGTCTTCAAGTTCCCAACTTGTTGAAAACAAGGTAAAGGCTTCTTCGTACGTGTCAATCTAACATCAATTCACATTACATTTAAACATATTAAAAACCATGCCTTTGAATTTCAACATTTGTTTTTTACTCAACTAAAGGGTACTCAAGGTTACTCAAGGGTAAAGGATAGGATATGGTTTTCATGTTTTGTGTAGATGTTAATCCTAATTACCTTATATCTTCATAATCGGATAAACATTGAAGTCTTTGTTAGGGCCTGATGATTACTAAATTCGCCCTGTTAGGGCGAATTTAGTAGATTGGTTGGTCTTAAAAATGGTGATGATCAAAAAATCAAACTTATCGATAGTTAGGCGTGTACGCCAACTCTTCGACTAACGAGGCGGAATGAGAGAGGAGTGAAAGTTCGTAGTGTTAATAGCTCTCCAATTAGTATTTTTTTGTTATATAGGTAATATTGGAAGGCAAACCAGTAGACGGATTTCCTGGTGGTAAAAAATTCACGCTGCTTAGAGACACCAAAGGTGGTAATGATGCGTTGCCAACCTGAAGCCGGGGTGTTAGGCCTCGAGCAAAAGTAAGTTTACCGGCTACCTTACCCTTCAAACCGGAATATGTCATGACGTTATGGCGACAGGAATAAGTAAGGCGGTGGTACCAACTACCAATCCGGGTGAGTCGCTGCGAAAATCTACCACCTAGTCGGATGTTAGTAACATTAAGCCTATGCTCGCCTTTTACGAGCTGCTTGCAGGAAGGCAGATGGTCTATTCTGCAAAGGAGCCTGGACCAACACGGGGAAAATACGTAAATAATAGTATCAGTATTACGACAAACACATTTATATCAAAGAACTAAATTCATAAGTAAAAAAGCATAACTGCTTTAGAAATTTTAATCAAATTCATTTAATTAACGAAACAACATGATATACAGAAACTCTCAAATGAATCACAGAATCGTTATTAATCTGACGAGTCAACACGCGGAACGCTGTCTAACCAAAGCTCAATAATTGAAAACAAACATAAAAGCAAATTTGCTATACGGAGTACAACAAACAAGACATACATACTTGTAGTAATAAAACAGTTTATCAGTTATAAATTTACACTTATTTTGATAACTTTAAGCATTTAATTTTAATTTATAACATTAGATTTAATCATAAAGTCACTTGCCATTGTCATTTCTATTTTTGAAGAAAGAAAAGATTTGAATTTAAATCGCTTTATAGGCTTTAAACCAAAACCAAAAGTACTGGTTCTCTACCGGTTCTTAGCTGTTCGTACCATTATGATTTTAATTTTTTTTTAGAAAGAAAATATTTAAATCGCTTTTATCGGTACTTAGCGGTTCTTACCATTATGATACCTGAGTGTTGAGTGTTGTGAGTGTGTGTGAATTTACTTGACTAAAGCGTTAGCGTTTGGACGATCCAAAAAGTGTGGAATTATTAAGTTGTTTCGACTATCCGCTAGAGGCGCTGACAATAACTCCATACATTTAGGTCATTAAACGTAAATGCGATTGTAAAGAAAATCATTTAAAAAACTCACACTTGGCACACTGGATAAAGCTTTCGAAGTTGGTTTGAAGTTTACCTGTACTCTGTACACCGATACCTAGCAAATACTTGTACTGCTATCGAAAAATACCTATACCTACTAAACCTCCTGTGAAATACAGGAGAGGGCAACGCCTCATTTTCGTTTTAAAATATTGGTGTTATTTAAATCTGACAAGTAGGAACAGAGCTATCTACAATTGAAGAGAATATATTATGCAAAACATAATATAGATCCGAAAATGTTTAATTAGTACCAGTATAAAACTCTTTAACTAATAGTACTGGTACTAAGTATGCAGGTACCTCTTCGGTATCGGTATTGGTCAAAAACTGTTATTATCGGCTTTTATAAGTACCGGTATTTCAAACCCTGCTAGCATTATCTTAGATATTAAAGCTGTTCTTTTACATGTAAGCAATTGTGTCTTAGTTTATTTTTTAATCATACATCCTAAACACAACAACAGTAATTGCCTGTTTCAGGTAAAACCTGTGTCAGGTCACCATTGTCCCCACTCGCTGTAAAGGATAGTGCAAACTGTTGACGGGGTCGATAGTGTCGGGTCGGGGCAACTCGCATTGCAAAGCATACTCAGACAGGCCGGGCTACATCGAATAGGCGGATTTTTGTTACTCAGAACCAAAGAGTAGTGTAAACAAGAAGAGTGGTCACTCTACTTTAAAACCGTCAATTATGGAAAGTGGCGACTCGGCTAATTCTCGTACAAAACTTTATCATTCAATTGTCATTAACACCTCTATTCTTACTAGTTTTTACTCTCCTCTTTACTGCAGTTAATAGTATGTGTAGGATGCGGCCCGGCATATTGTGCGTAGATGCGTACAAAATGTATGCAAGCGATCTAGTGGGATTCTTGCGCTGCGATGCGCCCCGTCCCTTCCCGTCCAAATGAGCGCTACCTTAATTATAACATGTTGTGTGAAAAAAGGATTGCAACTCTTTAAACAAACCATGACATAAAGATATCTCTTCACAAATGTAAAAAAAAATGTTGGCATAGTAGCTAAAGTCGAGAGTTGAAAATCAATGTATTTGGCTTGTCTTCAATAAGAGTGTGTAGATAAAATTAAAAAAAGCATTATGTTTCATTTTAATGTGACAAAAATACTTCTATTTAGTTAAAACATCTTTTGTAGTCATGAAGACATAATGAATGAAATAAAAATAATTTGTTTACGGAATATGTGTGTTAACAAAATGTTATAAAAATATTTAAGTATTCTTTTCTATTCTACCACATTTTGGTATGCAAATATTTTAATATTAAAAAAAACATTATTCGATTACATATATATTATCTTAACTTTGAAGCAAATTTACTACATTTATAACATTTGGTTTGTCACATGTAATTTCTCACTATTTCTAAATGTTCGCAGATAAAACGAATCTTTTTTTTACGTCACGACACATCCAACAACCACACGGCTCTCCCAATGGAAAGTTTTTAATCAACACTTCCCGAGTAACAGATTAAACGTCTGTAGGAATGTCGTGTATAGACTAATCTGACAGTTCTTATAATTTTTTATCTCTCTTTTTTACACTTTCAATGAAAGAAGATAGCGATAATTTAAAATTGTATAGTGGGTGCGCAACAAAATTACCTGATTTGCCCGTTAGCATTAAAATCTTTTGACTATCATTACTTTTTTTAAAAAAAATATTTAAAAGTCAAGTAAGTAAAAATAAAAACTGTACTACATTATCACACAAAACTATTACAATACGCTTCCATTAGAAAAAAATAAAAACATATGTACGCGAAGAGTTTTATCAAAATTATGACACCTTTTTGGTCAATTTCTTTAAAAGTGATAGAGATTGCGAATAAAAATAAAGGTGTGAGTTCGTACTCGACTGCACGCAGCAGCAACTGGTGACGTACCGTCGCAAAACCACTTGTTTCTATGTAATTCTATTAAACACCTTCCGTAACTTCCGTATATGGTTGGCTGGTAGAGAATGTTAGCGCATTAAGCTCGCCTTTTGTATAACATATGAAAATATGGTGTACAATAAAGATTAAAATAAATAATAAATAAATAAATAATGAAGTCAGCATCAGCGACGTGTCGCTCGACCGTATATCAATAGTGACACTAATGTTGGAGAGAGATGTTCAAATTAATCAAATTATAAATTTCTCCAATTCCAAAGAAGATAAACTGATCAGTCGCACTTTCGTGCGACTCGTGGCCTTTATGCCGCAGTGTGCGACGCATTGAAGCTTTGAACAAAATATTTAAATAGCAGGAATACGGACTACGTGCGGTTAGATTCGAATTAACTACTACAGCGACATAACGCGACGACGTGTTGCTGCTGCAGTATGTCACAGCAACATGTCGTCTGCTACTGCTGCGTACAGTCGGATACGAACTCGCATACTTTACAATTCTAATCAATTATGGTTTCGTGGAAACATGCTCGCACTATTGAGATATACGCACTAAAACCTATATTATGTTAAATGTCAGAGATGTAGTGGGCAAATCTCATAACAGTGACAAATGTGAGGATGTTTTTCGAACTCAAACGACGCATTGATTTATGGAAATTTTTAATCTGTCCTGAAATTGTTTAAATATTGAATTATTAATTTTAGATTTAAAACATATATTATAATTCAGAGTCGCATTTGAATGTAGTAAAATAAGCATGTAATTAATGTACCTAAGGAAATAAAATTAACATAAATTGGAACATATTAAGATTTTATGTGATTTATTTATCAATACCTAGTCTATAATGTATAAAGTTTTTGACAATACTTCATACTTTTTTACTTCATCTCAGAATGCACCATCCACTCAAACCACAATTTGAAATATAGATTTTTTAATATCTCCTAGGAAGTAGAAATTGTAAATCTAGTCAATCTATTTATCTTAGAAATTCAGATTATACACTCATAGGTACCTTAACCTAATTATAATACAGGATATGTGTAATTTATATTAATGCACTTATTGAAGTGAAGACTGTGATATAACTCTATAAATTTAAAAATAGAATATGTATCTAATAGAAAAAAAACTTTAAATCATAAAGTTGTTTTATTTTGTTTGACTGTATTTTGGAAGACAGGCGGGTTTCTAGATGGTAAGAAATAGGTGGTGATGTTGGGTTGCTAACTTAGGGTGGGGTAATAAACCCCAACGTGCATGGTATGCAACCTACTATTTCCCAATAACTAATATTTTAAGTATAATTCGGCCAAAGTGACTTACCCGGATTGGTACCACCTTACCTATTCCTGCCGCCATAATGACGTGTTCCG
>NJDD01001707.1:812464-834159 GCA_002245505.1 Calephelis nemesis | reverse complement strand
ATAGTTAATGTAATATTTTCATACGTGTACTAGTATGTTACATCCTCCTAATGTATTTGATAATCATGTTTCAATAAAACAACGTTTATTTAAAACATGGTTATAGAATGCAAAAATCTAGAAGAATGAATTCAATACTTTGAAGATATTTAAAAAAAGCAGCTGACATATGAGGACATAATATTACATATTTAGCATTATCCAATTTTTTGTTTGTCTTTATCACAACCTCGATTATCGCCAAATCTTCTGAAAGTTTATCGCGCTCACTAAAGTGGTTCTATTGGAAAAGGATAAAAAAAATGTTAATTGGGCTTTCATTCATTAAGGCGTAATTTAATTTATTTTATTCGTTTTTTAATTAGTAACATGTGCTTTACTATTTGTTTCAAATTGTTTTTCAAATCATAAGTTTTGTAGTTTAGCAATTTCACATTTAGCAACTCCGTGGAAATTGATCAAATAACATGAAATATGGAACATGAAGAAACATTTAAAAGTACAGGTCATCTTTAATCAATCAATAAAAACAATGTTATTTCGAGTTAACATTCTTGCATATATAATCTTGCTTACACATACATATCTTCACGCCAAGTCGCCTGCATTTTATGCAGACAATATGAAGTGCCAAGTAAGTTAAGTTTGCCGAGGCGGCTAGTAATATATGTAATAGGATTAACTTAAAGGCAATATGCCAAAAGACTTGCAGAAGATCCTTACAGCATTTTTGCAAAAAAAGACACAAATTATGTCGGCAAAATAGCGCATTGGTGGAAGATAACTTGTGGGGTTCCGCAAGGTTCCGTATTTATCCATTGCTGTGGAAGTCTTTATTCGATGCGGTTCTACGAATAAATATTGAGATGATTCGCGACAGAGTCTAAAGTATCACGCCCATCATCTTGATGCGTGGCGATCTACAACTGTGCGATTCCGAGAAAAGAGCGTACTCGTTCCTTATAGGTCAGTAACGCATCTGTGATACTCCTGGTGTTGCGAATGTCCCTACACCTTGAAAAAGACGCTGTTTTGATGCTAAGATGTGTTCTTAAATTATCCTAGATCTGCAAACAGGCCGTACGCTTCGTGCATACTGGTAACAATCTGGGATAATGCCAAAAGCAGTCATGGAAGGGTACTGGTGAGTTGCGAATTGAGATCCCGAAGCCGTTCCCATATCATAGAGGATGCAAGAAAGAAACTTCTGATTTTTTAATATTATAACGATCCTTATAAACAGACTATTTTACAATCATATACACTTACCGACCAACACAAGCGTGAATGACAACATTATTACAAAAATAAATTAATCTCAGAACACTTAAATTCTTATCACGCAAAGCTTAGCTATCACGCTCATTTTCAAATTTTAATTAGCGTTATCGATACATAAAATAATCGCAAATAAAGAGTTCACAAAGGTACGAACAGAAAAGAATGGTCTTGCTCTGGTACGCGAGGATGTACCTGATATCAAAAATAGTAGAATATGGTAAAGAGGAAAAGTTTGATTTTTTTATTCCGATTCCGAGGACCGATTTCGAAAATTATTTCATTTTTAGAATGCTACATTACCCCTGAGTGACATAGGCTATGTTTCTTAATTATCGGTGAAGAAGAAGCCAAGTTATGCAGGCGAAGCTGCGGGAAACTGCTAGTCAAAAATAAAGAAGTCGAGTGACTTTTTATTTGATTTGATTGAAGTCCCGTAATACCACATTTTTTTCGTTTTGTTACTACAACTATTCTAAAGAAAAATACCCACCCATCCCATATAACGAAATCATAGCAAAATAGCCAAGCCGTCAAAATATAAGGCTTTATGTTTGTAGAGTTGAAGCGTATATGGTTAGGGACTTGGCTCTACATAACACCTAATAACTTTTTGGCAACATTTTACGTGCAATGCTTTTAGTTGGAAGTCATATTTAAGAAAAGTTTTTAACACATGTTTTTTTGAAACCCTAACTTTTCGTAGTCCAAGACAAAAACTATCCGTAATGTAGCTCTCATCTCGATTTCTTTATTTTTAAACAAAAGTCCACATCGAAATCGGTCTACTCGTTTATAAGTTATAATTCTACAAACACACACACTCACAGACAAGTCAAATGCGTATTTTTTTTCCGTCATGATTTAACAAAAGCTAATATTGTATGAACGTACCTATGTTTTTGTAGAGTAATTAGAACTGTCGGAATTCACGTTTTAGCTCATTTCCTCCTGAAGTCGACCCGAGTTTTTGTTTATTATGCAAAGTAAAACAAGGGTAAAGGCGGGAGCTTTGCGTGTGTGTTTAATGGATTTTAGTATATTTCACCTAACAGACCTTTGACACGCGAAACTTTTTAACTATTCATTCCTTTTCTTCGAACGACGTGTTTAGTGAAAATCTGACGCTTAGTTTAAAATGGCTATTAATTTATTGTAACTAGACGCCCATTGGTCGAAATTCGACCATTTTAATATCCAAATTTTAATATCTTGTTGATAAGAACGCCATCTTCATTTTACGAGACCAACTACTTTGTTTCCTGAATACTTAGTGCGCCATCTGTGATTTTTTATCGTCAACATCAATATAGGTATTTGTTTTGTTTGCGTCAAATGTATGGTAGTGTGGTTAATGTTTTATTTATTGATTTAATGTACTTTATAAGCGTTATTATCGAAAAATATTGGCGTTCTGCACTTATCCCACACATAAACTATAGATACATGTGCCAGATTTTATGCTCTTGCGTCTGCGTAATTTTCGTAAAAACGGGTCCAAAGTTTTGGCATCACGTATTGATATACAGATAATATCAATTTTTGAATTAATTTTTTTATTATATTAATTGGTTTTACCCTTATAACAAGTTCTTACTAAGGGAAAATTTTATTATTAATTTAGACATTAATTATTTGAGTAATGTAACGATTTTACTTCGTTACACTGCCTTTCAAAAAATTGTATATGTGTGTGTGTGTGTGTGTGTGTGTGTGTGTGTGTGTGTGTGTGTGTATTGTGTACTCACTAATTTTGCTTGAGACTTAACATCCCGACCTCAGGTTTCAAAGGACCATTACCACCTTTGGTGTCTCTAGTCGGCGTGAATTTCTTACCATCAGAAAATCAATCTGCTTGTTTGCCTTCCAATATCATAAAATATAAAAATAAAATATTACATTTAAAACGCAATATGCCATATATAACATAAGCCCTGCAAAATGGAAGTTATATTGTATACTTAATAGTGTAACCCTAAGACATGGATTTCTGAATCAATCCTCTTCATTATTGGTTTTTAAATTTTTACGACTTTTGTAACATCTAGACTTTGTTTTCACTATTATTAATCAAATTTTCCGTTATTGAAGAAATTTCAGTGGGATTTCACATCGTTCCATGAATTCAGAAAGAATATAAAGTAATATTTTATGTATTCGGAGAGGCACGGGCCAAGCGCGTTGAAATGAGCCCAGATAATCCTGAACCTGCATTGCAGCTGCTTGATAAATTAGCTCCTAAAGTGCTGTGAGCAGTGATAACACCCAGGGAACTCAAATCTTTAGAGATAATTGTGTGATTTGTTATCCCACTTCTAAATTAATTATGTTAAAATAATTTGTATTTATTTTTTTAATAAACGAAATGATTGATGATTATTAAAAATTATTTATAACATGATGCAATCGTAACTTAAAGTAGATTAGCTTTGAGCTACTTTATTTTTTATAGTGAAAACTTCTTTAACGGCGCTACGCACTTTTTTTTTAATGGGTAAAAACTTTTAAACTCGTTTCAGGAGACGTGACCTGATTCGTATGACCAGGGTGCTTACGCGTATGTTCGTGTTGTCATGTTTGTGTACGGTATCGCAATAAATGAATATTGTATTTTACCACATAAATGATAGTTCTTTCATACTGACAATTAAAGCAATTCGTGCAAAATTATTTCCTAACTATTCCAAAATATCAAATATGCACAACGTTAATATTAAAGTTCGGCACTCCCGGAGCGCAACCCCTCGTTTTTGATGCATTTTGTGATATACCTTAAAATATCAGAATTTTTGATTCTGGTTATTTATTAAACTTATACTTTGGTGTTTTTAGTAGCTTTGTTTACCACCCATAACGCAACCATAGTATTTTCGCTTTCCATATCCAACCACATGAAGGAGTTTTGGCGCCATTGAGAGAAAAGATGGTCGAAGTTTTTTCATAATTATTGAATTTCGTGTTGATATTGAGTGAAATTAGTCAATTATGGTGGCATTTTGTACAATTTTGTTCAGTGAAAATGCACAAATGAAATAATCATGAAGAAATTAGCGTATCGTGTATTACCTCGTTGCCGCCAAATCTCATTACATGACCTTGTGTAATGAGGCCGCCGCTTTACCCAAGAGACGACTTATGACAGATGACTAATTATAATTGATATAAATTTTGATGCAAATTTCTACTTGACGAATGGCAAAATACTAACGTGAAGGCCAAAACTTAAAGAAAGAAAAAAGAGAACCATATGAAGATACCAGAACCAATGAAGGCTTAGATTTAATTTGTATAATTCCATTAAATTTATTTATTTTATAATACTTAAGTCATAACGGTTATTCAAACTAAAGTTGATATCAGCCGAGACATGTATAGTTAAGACTGCTGTTGGCGACTTTTAAGTTGTAAAAACCGCGAGTTATGCAACACATTAGCAACTTTCAAAAAAAAATTCGACTTTAATACTTTTCTCTGCCAGTAGGAGTACACCAGGATTCAGTACCTACTCAGATATATTTGTTTAGCGTGATATTACATATACTAACCGTGAAGATGAATTTAAGCCGTGACGGCTGTATATGTATGCAGACGACATAGGTGGTAATTTTCACCCTCACTAAACTAAGTTTGAGTAATCTTCTTTCGACAAAAGCAATAGAAATAGACAAAACGTTTTCATGTTTGTCATATAAGTTTGTACACGACATTTCTTCAAGTGTTTAAATTATTACCTACTAGGAACTCGTTGATTAAAAATGTCTGGACTAATCTGACATGTCTGAATTCCCTTTTTTTAGTTTTGGCGCCATCGTGAAAAAAGATGTTCGTAGTTTTTTCGTAATTAATAAACTTAGTGTTAATTATGAGTAAAATCAGTTAATATAGCTGGTACCTAATTAGTTCAATTAAAGTGCACAGGTGAACTGTGAAGCAAATAGTGTATCGTGTATTTATCTTTTCATAACAACTTATGACAATATTAAAAAGAATTTATAAATACGGCTAAAGATGTGGCAGCCAGGCCTAAAGGTCTTAGACAGGTCCGGAAAGATCAACTTAATTTTTTTTTGTTTCATTTTAAAAAAAATTCTATTGGGGACGTAATATTTCAATACTCTTTGAAAAATACCTTGAGTTTAGTTTGTGAATAGCAGAATCATCATAACTGTGACTAATAGGATGTCTGGCACGATTCGTGAACAGATACAATTGAATTTTAAAACTGAATATTTAGACGTGTAACATATCTGATTAGTGTTCATCAAATGACGTCATTTGTGTTTGCTATCACTATTGTATTTCTGTTGGTCACTGGAGATATCAAATATAAAACACGTCATTTGACAGCTATTTGATGTACATTTTTCCATTTTAGTTGGCAACTGAGATACATAATCAGCAACCAGATTTGTCGTCTGTATGATGTGAAGCCGTGTTCAAACTAGTTTAAGTAACTGGTGATCCGTTTGCCATACGCCGGTGGTATTAGTCTCAACCCGAATTACTGTAGCTTTAGTCAACTGACATTACTTATCATTCGAAAATTCCGTTTATAAGCTGAAATCCAAACAAATAAATTCCGTTTATAAGCTGGAATCCAAATGATGAATGCGAAACACTATCTGCCTGTTGCGATTTTGCGTTGCCAACTTAAGGTTAAGGATGTTAAGGCCGACCCTTTCATCTAGCCTGGAGCAAGATATCTGTGATGGATTTGTGATGGTTTGTCAATGGCTATTTTTATAATGTGATTCTTTGTGTGAATGTTGAATTCTTTTTGAAACTTATGAGGTTCTACAAAATAAATTAAGACTACATAATCAAATAAATAAATATGAGTACATACTATACTGCCATCCTACTTTCGCAGTAAAGATTTAGATTAGATTATTTGTATCTTCGTAACTATAATAATGACTACGCTATTTACCGATTTCAATGAAATTTAACATATTGCTAAAGATCTGAAAAAACTAAGATACTTTTTTAATACTCAACCCCCAAAGAGAGAGGAAAGATGTAAGTCTGTATAAAAATCACAACAATTCCAAGCTGACGAAGTTGCGGGGTCTTTAAAAACACCTCGAGTCTATAAAAACCATCATCAGACCTGTCCATTTGTATAAAAGTTAACCATGGTACTAAAACGCCATAATCAGTTGTCAGATGTTAAGTCTCGAGCAAAAATAAGTTTACCGGCTACCTTACACTCCGAACCGGAACACGTCATGAAGTTATGGCGGCAGGAATAGGTAAGGCGGTGGTCTAAGCTATTATTCCTTCATGGACCAATTCATACATTTTTGCAATAAAATTCCTGAACACATTAAACACCTGCCTTTCAAAAAATTGTATGTGTGCGTGTGTGTGTGTGTATGTGTGTGTGTGTGTGTGTGTATTAGTGAGTACACAATACACACACACACACACACACACACACACACACACACACACAAAGTAGTGAATCACCTTTACGCCACTATTTTTCGTAGAATGAAATAAATTTTACTTCAAAAAAACTTTACGTAGCTACCTATCGTGCGTTGCACGAGCTTCGCGCCAATAAAAAAAATTACTACATTAAAAATTTTTTTAAAAAAGATTATTTTAAGATTGCAAAATATCAATGCTGAGATGGGTGAAAATAAAAAAAACTTACGTGACAAAACGTGGCTAGTTGTAAAATCTAAATTAAAACAGTGTCACTTTGACAAAAAACTATATGTAACTTCAAAAGTTTGAAGCGTTGATTCAAACCTGATTTAAGTTTGAATCCTATTTCAAATTTAAGTATAATACTTGTCCTCCAGTTGGAAGTAAATTAACATACTCCTAGGGAGCACATGTTGGAGTTCTTGTATTAAATTAACTAATCACAACGTTAAGTATTGTTTGCGAACATGAATAGGTATTATGACTTGTTGCCCACAACTTTCCATGTAACGTTCTAAGTAAAACTTAACTCCAACTACGCCTGAGCTAGCCTTTAGTAATATGAGACTTAATAACAACTTAGTTGGAAATTTAAATTGTAATTCGTACACTACAGTTTAATGTTTAAACTCTCTTTAGAAGACCAACAGCCAGTTTCTGAAACGGAGACAGTCAATTTTCAACTACTATTTATTTCTTAACCCACTCCAAAAAAAAGGAGGAGGTTCTCATTTCGACTATATGTTTTTTCGTGTTTGTAACGTGGTCACTGCGTCAATAGGTAACCGATTTTGATGTTTTTTTTAACGCCCGACAGAGTTCTAAGTGTGTCTGTGTATGTGTGTGTGTGTATGTGTCTGTCTGTAACATCATAACTTTTAAATGAATAGACATTTTAAACTACATAAAACTGTATAAATTTTCGTCCTCGATCCTCGATCAGGTCGTCAACATAAGCAAAAGATTTAGGCACTATTAAGTATAACAAATGCGTAACGGGGGCCGTCGGGAAACGGTTGGTCGATGTGTGTCGAAAAATACTATACCCTATATTTTTTAATAAACGAGTACCAAAAAAATACACTGCATTGTTATTGGTCCACATAATCAACATAAATTTAATTTTAATATATCAGAACGCGCCATTAAGGAACGACGACGAACAAAGGCGTAGTGCCCGCCCCTTTTAACGCTACATCTCACTCTGTCAGTATTGGAAATATGCGAGAGACATACTCAGTACTCGATAAAATTAATATAGGACCATTTCAAAATCATAAGAATCAAAAGCAAGCTTTTTAAAAAAGAATCATCAAAATCAATTCGTGATTACTCGGCCGTAATCACGAAACAAACATACAAGAAACAGTCAAATTGAGAACCTCCTCTTTTTGGAGTCGGTTAAAATAGTACCCACTAATGATAAAAAAACGTTAGAAGAAAGTTATACTTCTTCTTACGACTTTGAAATACAACAAGTGATTTGAAAATAAATATGGTAGTAATACGAATACACAAAGGAACATTTTCACGAAATAAACAATATTACCAAAACATGAGCCGGCAAACAATAATTTAAGGAACAATAAAATACAGAGGAATAATGTAAAGGTGAAATAGAATCGTTTACTTAATTATTTGTATACTACCTGTTACTGTTTAGGGGGCGTCCACAAATTACGTGAGATGTTTAAGGGGGAGGAGGTCGATTCAAATCTCACCTGATCTTACGTTGGGGGTCTCGGCAAACATCACGCATTTTTTTTTTGCTTCAATCACACAAAAAATATGCTACTTTGGTCCATTTCATCCACACTGTTCATTCTTTAAATTTAATCTTAAGCGTACTTAACCGTAATATAATGAAGATCATTTACTAATTCCTTCAAAAAAAATTATTTCATTCATACTTCGACTTTACTTTTTTTTCGATTTTTTTCGCCTCTGTGGTCTAGCGGTTCAGTTGTTGGACTTGACTGCTTGAGGTCCCGGGTTCGAATCCCGGGTCGGGCAACAAAAGAAAATTGGAATTTTCCAATAAAAAAAATGTTGCTCGGGATTGGAAATGTGCCCGGTTGGCGATAGGCTTGCCACCTATAACATTGTGAGACTTAGTATCTTCGGCTAGTTGTGGGTGCCATGGTTGTGCCTCTGCCTACCTCTTCCTGGATATGGGCGTGAAGATACTTCTTCTACTTCTTACTTCGACTTTATACATTTACTGAGCACAGGCGAGCAGCCTACATTGCACCAGCTACTTGCTTAACATGTATGTTCTGCAAAGTGCGACCATCACGGATTGTCAGAAGACGAACTAATAAGTTTCTGCGGTGTTATAATACATCTTATGTGTGTTAAGATATTAAGGAGACGATAGAGTGGCATAGGCTATTTTTTATGTTAATGATCCTCTTTAGAGACCTAATTTAATACGCGAAAGTAGCCACAGAATACATCTAGTATAGAAACAAACACCACAAATACGTCTCTTTTCAGTTCATATTTGTTTTAAACATATTTTGATTTACAATACACCGTGTAAATGGTAAATAAAAGTGCAACCATGGATTCTGTACATGGTAGACATGCATATGTATTTTGAATTTTGTGTCGGAAATTTTATGAATTTTTCAAAAAAAAATTGTATTCTTTTTTAATGATTTCACTATTATTTCATAATACTGTCTAACGTAGCTCGTTTTTTAGTTTAAAACAAAATCACGTTCTCTGTCCCTATGTCCTTTGTATGCTTAAATCTTTCAAACTACGCAACGGATTTTGATGCAGTTTTTTTATAGATAAAGTGGATAAAAAGGAAGGTTTATATGTATGTTTTATATCCCGCCGACACACACACACACATACACACACGTACACATTTTTACTAAAAACAGTAATGTAATGGAAACAGCGTATTGGGTCGGCACTTACAGCTCGAAACACGGGCACAGACACGGGGCTTAATGTATTTACTTTGTTCGCTATACATTGCGGACTTTAAAAACTGTTAAATATTTAACCACTTGTTTCCGATAAAAAGATTTTTGCTGTCTGATATGTATCTAAACTACCACAGAAGTTTTCGTTACGGTGTCAAATACTGAACTATTTAATCTTTCTGCAAATGCGATTGAAGTTATATCCGATTTTACTTGACTGATATTTATAAAATTAAGAAATAATCTAAATCTCTTTGTGGTCTAGCGGTCCGGCACGGCACACTTGACTTCTTGAGGTCCCAGGTTCGATCCCCGGGCCAGGCAACAAAAAAGTAGTTCTAAGAACCAGCTACCAAGGGGCGCTAAAAAACCAAATCTTATCCATAAATTCAATTTATGCCAAGTAATAGCACCAAGTGAAGTTATAGCACCAGTGAAAGACAATCTCGCTACCCCTACCCTGATCAAATTCTTTTGCTGGCCCTGTGTATAGAGAAGATTACAAAGTCGCTTGTTCAAAGCATCACAAAGCACCATGTGTTTTGTTTGGGATATGTTAAAGTGTTTACAATGACTGCTTAATGCCAACCCTGGGTATCCTTATCTAGTGGTTTACCCTTGCCGGTACAAGGTTGTGTAAAGATCCATTCAATATTTGTCTAAGCACTTTGCCTTACTTGAAAGGAACTACTAATTCAAAGTCCAGATATCTCTTGCACACATAGATCTACAACCTATTCACGTAAATGTTGTTTAAAACTATGTCTGTACAACTAAAAATTAACAGTAGAACACTTTGTGAGTATTTTCAAAGTTTTTGTCTATCTGTGTAAAGCTTAAAGTTTACTATTTAATATATCAAAAGAACTAAACTAAAAAACCTAACAAAAACTGTGTATCCATTATTTTACGACATGTAACTGCCTGAATCAAAACTTTTGATGAAAAAAAACGAAATCCCGAAAAAATTTAGAACGTTAGATACAGTAGTACTATTTATATGCGCTTCAGCTATATACGTCAAGCTTCGGAAATCCGAATGTATTTGTATTATAGAATTGTTATTACACATAATTAATCATTTCGCCTTAATTTAGATTAGGTCAGCCAATTTAAAACTAAAAGTACAAAAGTAAAAAGAGTAAAGCCGAAGCACATAATTTAAATAGTAGTACTGTATCTAAGTCCGTAATTTGTGATCACTCGTTTTCTGTCGTTTTGCACGGCGTCTTGTAAGAGACGGGTAAAAAAGCCAAAAGCAATTAAATTAGTCTGAAACCAGAGTAAATTTTTGTTGTGTGAGAGCGTAAAAGTATAACATTTACTTAGTCCCTTCCAGTCTGGCTTCCGACAGGGCCACAGTACTTCTACCGCATTGTTAAAGGTGATGGAGGACATTAGGGAGGCAATGGATGGTAGGTTGGTAACTATTTGATTTTTCTAATGCTTTTAATATGGTGGATCATGACATATTATTAGCACTTCTCAAACATTTGAAGTTTTCTTCTTTGTCATTGGAATGGTTCTCTACTTACCTTCGTGATCGTCGTCAGGCTATCCTTATCGGTCAAAAATTATCTGATTGGCGTCAGCTAAGTTCTGGTGTCCCGTAAGGTGGTAATCTTTCTCCGCTACTTTTCTCGCTTTTTATCAATTTTATTACACCTTCTATAAATTGTCCTTTTCATCTTTATGCCGATGATTTGCAACTATACTGTCATACTGATGTAAATTACATTGATTCAGCTGTTGCTGTTATAAACTCTAATCTAGAATGTATAAGGGATTGGTCTGCTAGGTTTGGTATAAAAGTGAACCCAGTGAAATGTCAATCTATTTTAATTGGAAGTATTCGTCAGATTGACAAAATTGATAAGGATTTAATTTCCCCCATTGTTTTCGATAATACTGTTATTCCATATTTCTCAACAGTAAATAATTTAGGGATTTATATTGATAGTCATCTCAATTGGCACAGTCAGGTTAGTGATGTGTGTCGTAGAATCACTGGTACTTTAAGATCGCTTAATAGATATCGTAATTTTCTACCGTTAAAAACTAAAGTTTGCCTGGTACAGACGCTTATTTTGCCAATATTAGACTATGGCGATATCTGTTATCCTGATGCCTTTATCACATTACTTATCACATTAAAAAATTAGATAGGTTATTAAATCAAGCCATTCGATTCATTTTTTGCTTGCGTAAATTTGATCACATTACTGATTATCGTAATAAGCTTCAATGGCTCTCTATTTCTCAGCGACGCAAGCTTAGGATTTTATGCTTTTTATATTTTATCCTCTTCGATCCTAAGTATCCAACATACCTTAAATCCAAATTTCACGTTTTATCTGCAACCCACAATTTAAGTCTGCGTTCATCGTCATCTCAGACTCTCTTCATCCCTCTACATCGTTCGAACTCTATATCTAATTCTTTTCTTTCAAATTCGTCCAGATTATGGAATAAGCTTCCTGTATCGATTAGGCAGGTGAGTAATAAGATCCTATTCAAAAAGAAAACGTATGAATATCTATTTGAAAATTGCATTTAGTGCTGTACTATTGCATGCTTGTTTCATCAGACCTTATTATATTATTATAATTTATATATGTTTATATTGATATATAATTATGTATGGTCAGAAATCTTGTTTTGTTTGCTGTCTACTTTATTTATATTATTTATGTTTATGCATTGTATCTATAATTATTCTATTCTTAATTTATATAATATGCTATGTAGTTATATATTACTGAATTGTTTTATTTATATGTATATTAAAATTCAAATTTATTTGTATTATTCTGTTTTGGTTAATTGGTGGTACCTACATACTTGATCTCTGTTAGCCTACACTGGGAGAGAATGCATTTAGCATTAAGTTCGCCTTTTGTACTCACAATTTTTATTTGTGTACAATAAAGTTTAAACAAATAAATAAATAAATAAAAGGTTAATAAATCTATATTGATAAAATATGTAAAAGGATAAGTAGACTTTTGCAAACTGGCATCAAAAAGAAAAACGAGGGTGAAGTAAACAAAGATTTTGCAAGCATTGCCAGACCTCAAAATTATTGTCGTTGGTAGAAACGTACATATCGATGTCCTAACAACATCTTCAAAAGTATTGTAATTTTAAGCATAATTTTGTCCATAATTAAAGACCAGTAAAACTGCGAAATTCGCAATATCCCTAAATATCCATGGACAAATTACACAAATTGAATCTGACCCCAATGTAAGCTAATAATGTGCTTGTGTTGTGGGTGTTATTCAACGATACTAATACATGGAAATACTTTAATAGATACCAGAATAAATGCAATAAGCACCCAGACCCGGAAATGCAGACATCTAAACGTTCATCACAAAAATGCCTGCCCCCGACGGGAATCGAATCCGAGCCTTGCAGTTGATCAATTAAGTTAGGCGTGTACGCTAGCCACTCGACCATCGAGGCGGTCATCTAAATACATATAAATTGAGTATTTTCTCGGTTTCCTGATTCTATCAACAAATCCAGATTTGGTGGCAATGGTCAACTTAGAAGTACGATTTTTAAACAAAAGAATTTTGAAAATCTGTTTACAAACGGTATAGATGTCGAGTGTTTTTTGTGATAAGCTAGCGAAGAAGCCGCAGCTCTCTTGATGGTAAGAGGTAACCGAGGCCTATTGACACAATAGATATTCCACACAAGAACAATAACAGTCCTTAAAATATTTTGAAAGACAAAGTAAACAAGCCTTAAAAACAAAATTGCGAATTTTCAAATTAAATAGCTTGAAAACGTTAACGTTTACATCAACAACTACCTTGTATTTTTTAGAGTTCCGTAGCCAAAGGGCAGAAACGGAATCCTTAAAGACTCGTCATGTCAGTCTGTCTGTCCCTCTTTAAGCCTATCTGTCTCTCCATCCATATTATGTCAAAAATGATGTTGAGGTTTTTAATATCATTTTTGTCTATACTGTATAGTTCGCGCGTCTCTCGCTTCAAACCTATTAAATTGGGGCCCCTGTAACTTTTAAAATAAGAAAATGTTAAAATCAAAAAAATAATGTGATGTATATTAATTACCATGTACACTTCGATCGAAAATTTGTTTGTGCGAGATCTTAAGAATACGAAATCTCGAGAGTAAGTTTTTTCCATACGCCATAATCGTAAACTGCAACCACTGTATATGAATTACAAAAACTTTTATAATGTGTTACTCGCTGCCAGGGAACCCTTCATGGGTGAGTCCGACTCGCACTTGGTCGCTTTTTTATTAACTTGTTTTGTAGAATGTATGCTCAAGTCTTCATAAATTTTAGAAATTTAAAAACATGAACACAGCAGTTTAAATTTAAGTGAAATAATATAAAATAGGTACTTAATTTTGATACTATTTTTTATTATTTTAAGTTTTCATATAAATTGATTCTTATAGAGTTGATTAGATCTCTCATAAAGCCGCAATAGACTATTCTTTTGTTAAGTATTTCCCTACTTACCTTGTTAGTTCTCTAAGATGTAAATGTGGCTATAACATAGGTAAACAAATCCCAATTAATGTAATAAGAAACGGAAGAAATACGGTCGAAAACTGCTACAAAATAGAAAATTTCAACATAAATACGTATAAAAAAGAATGGCATTCAAATTCCTCAAAATTATTAACGTAACTTAATTTGAAAAATGCCCGGGGTTGCCATTAAACGAACTTGTTTTGTAATAACTTGAAAACATTTTAGATTTTTATTTTTATGCTTAGATTTTTATGCTGAATTACATTTTGAAATTTAAAAATTTGATGGCATTCCTAGACGGATTTCCTCGCGTTTCTTATTATTGTTTTTTTAATAACTAATATGTTGCTTAAGTCCTAGATTATCTGTATTATATAAGAGTTTTCGCTCCATCGAGAGATGGTCGAAGTTTTTTTATTATTATTGAATTTCGTGTGACGTTAGTCAATTTTGGTGGCATTTTGTATATTATGCTCTCGCTCATTGCTCAAGCTCATGTAATCTCATTACATGAGCTTGAGCAATCAGGCCACCACTTTACCCAAGAGCCTCACATGACTTACTGATGACTAATTATAGTTGATTAAAATCAATAAAAAGTTTCATGCAAATTTCTACTTGACTAATGGCAAAATACTAACGTATAGGCCAAAACCTAAAGAAAGAAAAAGAAGTCGTAGGTAATATGTATAAGACTATTATATAGACAAGCAGTAAGGTTCGTCGAACACAAACCCCAAATTCACTATACAGATTTTGGCAGAGTACCAAATGCCGTTGTAATTACTTTGAAACCACAAATTGTAATGCAGCCGATCCCACAGCCATAGTGTGCTAAATTTATATATGAATTTAGTTATTTATCATTTGATTCGCCAATAATGATAAACCGCCTCATTGGTCGAGTGGCTAACGTACACGGCCAACTACACCGACCATTCGCGAGGCTCGGGTTCGATTCCCGAAGGGGGCAGGCATTTGCGTGATGAACATTTAGATGTCTGCATTTTCCGGGTCTGGATTTTTATTAAACGTATTATAAGTATTTCTGTGTATTAGAATCGATGACTAACACCCATAACACAAGCATATAATTTGCATATAATATAATTTGGCTGGGTGTTTATTAAATTTATTCTGTTATATATTTAAGTATTTCTATGTATGTATTAGTGTCGTTGACTAACATAACATTGTCGTTAACTAACATAACTGTCGTTGACCCATAACACAAGCATATAATTAGCTTATTTTGGGGTTAGATTCAAATTGTGTAACTTATCAAGGGAATGTATTTATTTTATTTATTAAAATCTGTGTTTTTCTTGTGAGATTTAACATGTAGACGTAGAAAGAGAACAAAATAAGGGCAGTGTCTCGAATTAGTCTGCCACCGCTAATTCCTTGTTCTTGCTGCTATAATGTTAGTGCTTGCCATTTTAGTGTTTCGTTCTTTGTAGGTAGGATAATAGACTAGCACACGTGGCCTATGATCCCGGGCATAACGTCTATGTGTCTGTTGGCGTGTTTGTTACGCGACTACTTCATCATTAGTCAACTGATTTTAAAGGTTAGTTTTTAGAAAGAAAGGCTATGATTTTGAGGTGGTCCCAAATTAACTTTATCGTGATCTGAATAGTAGTTTTGTGTGGGACCATTTCGGAACCATTTGCTATTTTTCGAAAAAAGAATTATCAAATCGCTATGTGCTGCCCGTTTAATAGTTGTAGTTGGTTTTTGCAGTTTTACTGCGCTTAATTATTTTATTTTGTCAATTAGCTCCTAAAAGGCATGACTGAAAAATATAATATTTTCCAGTCAGTCAGTCCAGAAAATATAATAGAGATGTAAGCTATCCTATATCTCAAGTTGGATCAAAATGCACACGGTGTGCAAATTTCATTGAAATCGGTTAAATAGTTTAGGAGTCCATCGCGGACAAACATCGTGACAGGAGATTTATATATATTAAATTTAAATGGAAATAAACAATTTGTTAATATAAAAACGAATTACATTATTCATAAATGTTTCTGTTTTAATAGATTCCAGAGTGATGCTAAAATACTATTGGCGTCTGTGGTCAAGCGGTCTAAGTGTTGGACTTTACGTTATGAGGTCCCGAGTTCGATTCCCAGGTCGGGCAAAAAAAAGAAAATATGTTTATGTTTTTCAATTTCCTTATTTTAAAAATGTTTCCCTGGATAGGATATCTGCAAGGTTGACGATAGGCTTGCCACCTATCACATTGTGGGACTTAGTATCTTCGGCTAGTCGTGGGTGCCTCGGTTGTGCCTCTGCCTACCTCTTCGGGGATATTGGCGTGAAAATATTTTTTTTGGAATCGGTATGTAGCCCAGTAAGTAAGTCTCCAAAATAAGGCGGTACGAAATTCACCAGACCAGCCCGTTTAATATAAATAAATTTAAACCATTTATATTTATGGAAGGTAATATACAAGATGAACTCACCGCTCCGTAATTAAAACGAACTAATATATTAAAAGTTTACTCAAAGAAGGTATCGCATGCTGCCAGGGAAACATGTATACGCTTTAATGAAATTAGGTAAACAAGAACTACCCCAGGCTACCGTCATCGTGAAATATTAAACAGAGCGACGCATTCGTTATAACTTGACTTGCGGCTTTGTGTGCGTGACATTGGAGAGTTTTTTATCATTTTTAAACCCTGACAGAAAGAGAGGATTAACATAAGTTTGTATTGTCCGTACGTGTATATGTGTGAATGAGTATGTGTGTGTGTGAATGTATGTGTGTGTGTATCAGTGGCATCATAACTTTTGAACGGTTGAACCGATTTCTATGTGGATTTATCGTTTAAATCCTGATCTGATTGAGAAGGTAACCTACCATATAGATTTTGACATTGTTTTTTTTTAAGTTAACCATGCGTTGGTCCAAATCACAGATGATCCAGATCACTCGATCACCTTTGTGTCTAGCATCTTTCAAGAGGCGCGCACATTTCAAATAAGACATTAGAAACTAGACCAATGGTGATAGAATGCTGTGCAGCAACAAACCCAGGAAGATATCCACCGCCTTACTGTCTGCTGCAATAGTGACAGTGTCATAATCCGATCTAGAAATTGAGCCAGTAGACTTGTACAATAAGCCTTATTACCCACATCACAGCAACGCACTTATAACATCCATGGTGTATATAATATGCCACGGTTGTCTCTTACCATCAGGGGGGTTCTGTGCTTGTTCGTTGTCTTATGAAATAAAAAAGTAGTTGTCTGTAAAGTTGGTTTACTGACGATAGTTGAACGTGACAATGTCATAAGAACGGAGGCCGATTGTGCCTCTCGGTCGCTCGTTCCGCGCTTTTGCTTGCACTTCAACACTTAAATGGAACGACTCAGAGCGAGGTAAAGCCGCATGAGTCATGTTTTTGGTGCGTGCGGCCGGCTCCATAGAAATAAGACGTTGTCACGTCAAAAATTTTTATATGAAGCTGAAAAGTTAAGACAGATTTTGTAAGGCTGTAAATACACTTCTTCTAGCTACATTACCTTTTTACATTAATAATAGTACATTACCTTTGGCCTCAATGTAGCGGCAAGTAATATACGAAGCCAAAAATATCGACGCAAGGCACACAACTTCAAGCATGTTCCACATCGTGATATATATTTTTTAGCCTTGTAGCATATATACTACAAGTGATTCTCTTTTGGACTTAACTCAAACTCAAAATCTATTTATTACAAACATTATACATACAAATAATTATATATACAAAGATTCTTGTGACGCGTCTATATAATTCTAAAAACTACCACCGGATCGGAACGCGGCCACATACTGAGAAGATCCGGCGAAAGAAACTCAGCGAGCTTGTCTTTTTTTTCTTATAAATAAAATTTACAAAAGTATATTACATTTAATTAATCTGTAGAGATTGTATGAGGAGCAATTAATCCCAAGCATTTCCTTCTTCTAAATATTCTGAAATCTTATAATAACCTTTACCATATAACTTAGATTTAATAATTTTTTTAAATTTATTTAATGGTAAGTCTTTAATATGCTCGGGAAGTTTATTGTATAACGTATACATTGGCCCATGAAAGAATAACTGATTCTGTGGAGAAGAGACTTATGCACAACAAGATTGTTTTTATTCCTCGTGTATACCGCATGTACCTTCATCACAATTTTTCTAAAACGAATTTATATTTTTTTGGACATATAGGTACTAAGTTTTCAAAAATATATAAACTTCAATCCCCACACAACAGAAGTAAATTTATCTTGCCTGGTTGTAAAGTAGACGTGGATTGTTGCTTGTTTTCCGAGAAACGTAATGATAATAATTGTAACCGGTTATTGTTTGAAGTGAAATTTTTTTATCGGCGTTGCGCACTTTTTTTGGAAAGGGAAAAGGTAAGGGTAAGGGTAAAGGTAAAATCTTCTAAACTCACGTCAGTACACGTGAAGTGATCGAAAATCCGTAAGACGGCGCAGGGCGCTTGCGCGATTGTTCGTGTTGTCATATTTGTGTACGATAGCGCTATACATGAATATTGAATTCTACCACATAAATGATAGTACTTTCATACTGATAATTGAAGCAATTTGTGCTTATGCACAAAATTATTCCCTAACCATTCCAAAATATCAATAGTGCACAACGTTAATATACAAGTTTTCACTTCTGCTGGCACTCCCGGAGTGCAACCCGTTTTTTTATTTCTGGTACAAACAATTACTTATGTCATTAATTTCTATCCACTGTAAGACTTATTTATGAAATGAAAATCAACTAAATAACAAACTAATGATTTACACATTTTTTGTTATTTTTTTAAATTTTACAGAAATAATTTTTTTCACATTATTTTTTCTGATTTCTTGTGACTTCTTTAACATTTTGCAATAATTGTTTTATTTGAATATACATCGACATAGGCATACATCGACAATTTTTTCTTTCCATTAACCGTCAATTAAGTCAAACTAGATATAAATGGCTACTGCTTAACCGCACCCTATAAGAACGAAGGTTTAAGCATATTCGACCTCAACCACACCAGTCAAAAGTCCTAAGATTGGTCTCGCAGTGAAAGTGTTAATTTTAAGAGCTTCGGTTATTACGAATATAACACGTTACGGAAGTCCCTACTAGTCATTTAATATAAAACAAATCATAAAACAGAGTCTCTTCCTCTGTCCCTATGTCCTTTTGTATGCTTAAATCTCTAAAACAAAGCTACAGATTTTGATATGGTTTTTTTAATAGATAAATTGGTTGAAGAGGAAGGTTTATATGAATCTCATAACCGTGCGAAGCAAGGGCGGGCCGCTAGTATACTTATAGAATAACATATCCTGACTGACTGAATCAACATCGCTGAGGAAAAACTGTTCGAGTTGAGGCCATGAAATTTGGTGAGTAGGTTTGTTTTATTGAGTAGACACCCACTTAGGACGGAATTCACGAAATTCTACCCCTAAGGGGGTGAAATAGGAGTTGAAAATTTGTATTAAAGATCGTCATTTTTTAAGCTAGAAATATGATAATTTATTTTTTGGCTTCTTATTAAATAGTAATAGATACGTATTTAAGCGCTTCTGAAAATTTAATCCCTAAGGGGGTGAAATAGGAGTTGAAAGTTTGTATGTAGGTAAGTCCTTATTGATGGACTATTGATTAAAATAAATGAATGCGTTTAAAAACAGGAATAAATTATTCATGCAGTTTTTAATTTTAACTTCAGTAAACATATTAACTGCCACGCGAGCAAAGCCGCAAGTAAAATTTAGTTTCCCATAAAAGTCCCTAGGGGATCGATTTTTTAAAAAAATGTGTTTTCTCCGTGATTTCCTGGGCTTCTTTGCAGAATAGACCATCTGCAGGAAGGTCATGCAGCTCGTAAAAGGCAAGCATAGGCTAACCGTCACTAACACCGTGTCATCCTATTAGGTGGCCCGGATTGGTACCACCGCCTTATCTATTCCTACCGCCATAACGTCAATGCTTGCCATTGACGTGTTCTGGTTCAGAGATTAAGGTAGCCGGTAAACTTACTTTTGCTCGAAACTTAACATCCCGGCCTCAATTTGACAAACGCACCATTAATAACTTTGGTGTCTTCAGGCGGCGCGAATTTCTTATTATCAGGAAATCCGTCTGCTTGTTTACCTTCCAATATTTAAAAAAAAGTAAAGCGTTTGTTTGAACTCAGGTCTTTACCTATTTGCATATTAAATTTCATCACAATCGATTCATCGGTTTAGCCGTGAAAGAGCAAAAGACAGACAAACAGACTAAAGCTACATATATATATTTCTTGTGTTCGTGTGTTTGTCACTGAACTCCTTCTAGGCGACGAACCGATTTTGAATATTTTTTTTGTGTGTGTTCAAGGGAATTCGAGAATTGCTTTGATTCACAATTTGGTCTCCTGGAAAACATTTTTTTATTTTTTTTTAAACAATAGGTAGTCGTTAATTTTGGAATGTTTCACATTGGATCCGACAGATTGCGCTACTATCGAAATTCGGAGCAGCAAATATTATGTAGTAGCGGTTTATGTTACGAAGTTTGCTGGGTCAGTAGTAGTAGGTATATATATAAAAATCTTGTGTCACGATGTATGTTGCCAATAAACTCCAAAACTACTGTACCGATTTCGATGAAATTTCTCATATATCTGCAGTTTGGTCCATCTTAAAAGATAGGATAGTTTTTATCCGGATGTTGGCGGGACGAAGTTCGCTGGGGCAGCTATTATTAGTATAAATTTATTAAAAAAAGATAACTCCCTTTTTCCCTTGGTCATCACGCGTCAACGGATGGACCAGTTTTTTTTTGTTGGGGTTATTTACAGTTATGATAGTATTCATATGATGAGAAAATCATAAAAATTGGTAGGGAAATTCCCTATTTCCCTCCCAATTTTTATACATAAAACAATATTTTATTTTTACTATACAGACTGAGACTATTTAGTTGATATCAGTGACAATCAATTTCAATATCAATTTACTTCTGAACCATTATTTCAGTAGATTATTAAATATCAAAGCTTCGTTAATAAGATAGAAGACTAAAGACACTTTGATTCCAGAGTGATTATAATTATGTTTATATTAACATAATTATATCGTAACAAGGAAGTATTAAAACAGAAAGGAAATTTAATTATAATCCTAAGTTACGTTGTTTTGAAACAATTTTTAATGAGACAATTGTCCTCGTTTTAGCTGCTCCTTATAAGACCTAGGTGGACCTCGAGGAAAAAGGTGGTAACAGTTCCTTATTACCTTTTTAATCTTATGTTATTTTTGGGTTCTCCAATGATCAATCTATGTCTTGAATTTTATTCAGATTTTATTTTGAAGTTTAAGGCCCCATACTCAGTCAGTCAGAAGAGCCAATCACTGCGCTCCACCGTTCCATGATTACTATGAACAATGGCGCTCTAAAGTAAACGTCTTAAGCGACAAATCACTATTTTTGACACTATAAAAGTAATTTGAAAAAAAGTAT
>NJDD01001707.1:799179-811702 GCA_002245505.1 Calephelis nemesis | reverse complement strand
AAAAGTTAAAGTAAAGTGTCTTCACGCACATATCCCGGAAGAGGTAGGCAGAGGCACAACTCAAACTCAAACTCAAAATATATTTATTCACATGGATGTACAAAGATTCTTGTGACGCGTCTATATAATTCTAAAAACTACCACCGGATCGGACAACCAACCTAAGACTAGCCATGTACTAAGTCCCACAATGTGATGGGAGGCAAGTCTATCACCAATCGGGCACATATCCAATCCTGAACAACATTTTTTGTTAGAAAATTGGAAGAAACAAATTTTATTTTTGTTGCCCGACCCGGTAATCGAATCTGGAACCTCATGAAGTCAAACAAACACACAACCATTTTATAAATTAAAGTAAAAACTAAGCACTTAAGTAGTAAAGTATTGTGTTCAAGGATACCTAAAATGACATAAACGATTCCATTTCTAATTTACGTTAAATTGAATTTCAAGAGTAACCCAACTAGTGCTGCATCCGGGGCCTGACATAAGAGTTCTTTTACACAAGGTGTAGTGTCCCTGTAAGTTTGTGACAGAATTAGAAGAGAGCCGCTATCGGAAAGGCGGATTCAGATAAAACATGGGAGAGTATTTTAAACGTCATTAAAATGCTTGGATCGTAACTATGTCTGATATTAATTCAGAAATAATTTCAAAAAAAATAAAAAACGACTTCAATTTTACTACTCTGTCGTCCCAATATATTAAAAAATGGAGACGTTTCTCGATTTAGATTTCGATCCTGACGTAGCGGCAATGGGACTCTTGCAACCTCGCTTTCAAATGAAAAAAATAATGTTTCAGGTCGGTTTAAAAATTTCCTTATCAATTAGAAGGTCGTCTACTTAACTCAAAAATCACAAGTCACATCATGATTTAAATATGGAATCACCTCGGAATAACGATCTATCTCTGCAAAAATGAATCGTCAAAATATGTTCATGATTGTTCGAGTAATCGAGTAAAAAGCACAAAAAACATTGGTCGAATTGGGAACCTCCTCCTTTTGTCAGATTGGTTAAAAAACAAAGTAATCGCAAGAAAACATCGTGACTCAAATGACAATAATTGGTTTTCAATATGATGGTACGTTTGCTCGTGTGAATGACTCCTTATATGCGTTAGCATCTTTAATAGTCTGCGCTCTTTATCGAATAGTTCATTTAAAAAATCACTCGTTTCGTAAATGTACGTCATTTACAAAACGAGTGATTTTTTAAATGAAATATATCACTCAAAGTGATATAGTTCATTTAAAAAGTCTCAAAGCGAGTGTAATCACTTTGAGAAATGGAAAAATTTAATAAGATATAACTCGTACTATATTCTGAAATGTTGGTAAAAATGTTGTTTTCCCCGTGTTGGTCCGGGCTCCTTTGTAGAATAGACCACCTGCCTTCCTTGCCAGGCAGCTCGTAAAAGGCGAGCAAAGGCTCACCGTCACTAACAAAGTGAATTCTGACTAGGTGGTAGAGTTTAGCAGCGACTCGCCCGGATTGGTACCACCGCCTTACCTATTCCTACCGCCATAACGTCATGACGTGTTCCGGTTCGGAGGTTAAGGTAGCCGGTAAACTTACTTTTGCTCGAGGCCTAACATCCCGACCCCAGGTTGGCAACGCACCATTACCACCTTTGGTGTCTCTAGGCGGCGTGAATTTCTTACCATCAGGAAATCCGTCTGCTTGTTTGCCTTCCAACATCATAAAAAAAAATTAAAAAAAAAGTTGCAAAAAGAGTATACTTAACTCAAATTATAATTAACAATGTAATTCAAAAAAAGTGCAAATATAAAATAAGAAAATATGAATCAATGTCTAAGCTTGCTTTCTTTTTTTATATTTTATTTTTGCAAACGTTATGTTAACAAACTTTATGTTGACATAATATTTTAAAATGATAACAATATTGCATAAAAGCAAATTGATTATTCTAAAATTTTGGTACAGTAATTTTATCGTTCGTATAACATTTAAAATGTGACATTAAGTAAGTCGAGGGTTAATTTATCTTTCTGTATTTTGAAAATTCAATTAACAGTTTCAAAATCGTTTTAATTAAGATCTGCACCGAATCGGTTGTAATCAAAGAAATAGACACGCGATAGTATGTTAAGCCAAGTTCATCAAAAACTAAGAAAAGACAACCAATTTGGTACAATGTTAAAAACACCTCAGCTTATCTAGACTACGAAATTCAATAAATACAAAATGGACTAAACACAAAATTCATAAATTTAGAAGCCCCCTCTGTAACTGGCTGACTCTTTCTTCCTTTTCTAGGTTTTGGCATTTGTGTTAGCATTTTGCCACTAGTCGAGTAGAAATTTGCATCACCAAATTAGGGATTCAATTATAGTCATGTCATGTCAAAGCGGTGGCTTCATTACTCAAGCTCATATAGTGACATTTGTCGGCAACGATTAAAGATACGATACGCTAATTTCTTCATGTTTTTTTTATTTGTGCACTTTTACTGAACAAAATTGCAAAAAATGCCACCAAAATTGACTAATGACTGAGTGAATCAGTGTAAACACGAAATTCAATAATCATGAAAAAACTTCGACCATCTTTTCTCTCTATGGCGCCAAAACTCACTGGCTGACTCACTCGCTGAATTATATATCAAAAACTTACCTTCTTCATGATAAGCTAGGAACTTGTTATTTGTTATTTTACATATAAAATACTTTGAACTTGGTTATCACTTCACATTTATGTTTTTTTAAGGATTATAGCTTCCTTAGCCCTTAAGTAGATAGCTAGTTAATTTCTTATCTTGAATTACGGGAAGCCCACATAAAACGTTCTGGACAAATAATACTCTATAGTTAGCCTGATTAAAGGCATTGTCGGGACATGAAAAGCTTTTATAGAAAGCACCAACAATTGTAAGCCATACATATTACAAAGAATTCATCGTTTAAACACCGTTAGAGTTTCCACTGGATTATATATTGCAAAAGATTATTTATGCAATATATAATGCAGTGGAAGCTCTAGTAAATATAAGATATAGGGTTGCATTATAGACACTTTGCGAATTAATGTTTTAAAAAATATTATGAATGTATTATAATACATTCATGGTCATTTCCATGCTTTAGTTTTAGCCACGCTACGCCTCCGTGATCTAACCGTCCGGCTTTGGACTTCTTGGGCTCCTGGGTTCGATCCCCGGGTTCGGCAAAAAGAGTTGGAAAAGTGTAGTTTCGATTTCCTAATAAAAATAACGTTGCAACTAGCCTAGGATTGGATTTACTCCCCGTTAGCGATAGGCTTGCCACCTATCAAATTGTGGGACTTAATTTCTTCGGCTAGTCGAGGGTGCAATGGTGTTGCCTCTGCTTAACTATTCGGGAGTGTGGATGTTAAAACAGTTTTTTAGAAACATACATTTAGATATTCTAGCAGCAAAATTTCGAGCATTGAATGTTGCCGAAAAATCATTCAGACCAAAATTAATACCAATAATGGTAACTTCACATTTAAAGAACGAGATCCTTCAGGGGAAGTGTGGCATAATCGGTCACTATAGATGTGGGGAAGATCGGAACTAAAGTTCATAGGATAGTTTCAAGAGAAAGAAAGCTCTTTTATTATGTTCCGACTTAACGTCAAGCTCATTTTTATCACTCCCGCGGACATTTTTAAGGTTATATTTATTTAAAACTAGCCAACCAAGTGAACTTCATATCGCTTGACATTAACCGCTACAGACAGTTGGTAATATCGGATAAAAAAAAATATGGTATATGAACTAAAAAACATTTTATTTTAATACTATTTTAAATACTTTACATTATATAGACTATTACTATACATCAACATCAAAATACTTACATAATATTTCTTATAAACTGTAAAAGTTTTACATTATCTCAAAATTTCATATTAGGCAAAATATAAAAAATATTAAGACATAAAAAAATAAACCATTCACATTCGTAGCATTCATTGTATGTTTCCAAAAAATTCTAATGACAGAAAAGATAACATCATAGACAGAACTTGAATCCATGACCTTCGTTTCGTATAACATATTGTTTAACGATATTTTATTTACAAAATATATTCGCGGTTTTCATCTTTCAGGAGCGTCCACCTCATCTTGGTCGTGGATTCCGTTGCACTTTTCACATTTTATAAGGAAATTCTGAAATAATATTGAAGAATTAACAAGGCTGTTATACCACAGTTTAAATAGTAAACTAAAAACGGCGGACATGTTGCAAACCTACTGGCAAATTTTATCAACATTGGCTCAGCGGTTTAGCGGTTAGCATAAATACATATGGCATAAATAGCATAAATACACATTTTATTTTACGGTTTGGAATACATAGTACAGTGAATCTGTAATTAAATCAGGAACAAATTACACGGGCGTATTTGACTTGATAAATCGTTAGAGGGGCATGTAAATAGCAGAATGGGAGATTGGCGAAGTCTCATCAGTTGCTGATTTTGAGAAAATCCAATGCGGTGCCCTTCGTAGGCTACGGACGGAAACTGTAAGTTATACAAAAAAATTGTTCAAATAAAAGTTGTTGCAAATTTGAAGAGAAACAACTTTCTCATTTACAATTTTTAAATAAAAAACCATTTTCATAGTGAAAATGACGAAAAACCAATTTTTTGAAGCATCAGCGCCACCTACTTTTTGTAGTTCAAGTCTTACGACATCACTTCAATGACATAAAATGTAGTTCTCGATGTCTTCTACATTTCTTTTCAAATAAACTTTTCTCTAAAACCCATAGATTCGAAGAAAAACGCAATCCAAAAATTTTTTGGATTTTCTCAAAATCAGCAACTGATGAGACTTCGCCAATCTCCCATTCTGCTATTTATATGCCCCTCTAACGATTTATCAAGTCAAATACGCCCGTGTAATTTGTTCCTGATTTAATTTTTTTTTATTACAGATTGACTGTACAGCAGATTCACCGATTGCAAAAATTACGTTCTGTCTATTTATACCCATTAGTTAAATATCCTCGCCTCTGTGGTCTAGCGGTCTGGGTGTTGGACTTGACTCCATGAGGTCTCGGGTTCGAATTCCGGTTCGGCCTACTAAAAGAAATTTGGATTTCTCCAATTTTCTAACAAAAAAAATGTTGGTCGGGATTGGACATGTGCCCGGTTGGCGATAGGCTTGCAACCTATCACATTATGGGACTTAGTGATTTCGGTTAGTCGTGGGTGCCCTGGTTGTGCCTCTGCCTACCACTTCGGGGATATGGGCGTGAAGATACTTTTTTTTAAGTTACATATCTGCTTTCAAACAAAAAAAATCTTCACTTCGGACAAAGTTGGGTATGTTTTCGTGTTGCCAGGCAGCTCGTAAAGAGCAACCACTGTTTAAATAGGTTACTTCCAACAAGACCACTGGTAGTAGATCATTTGCTGTGCAGCAACTTGTCCGGCTGGCCATTCATCGCCCTACCTATTCCTGTGGCCATAATGACTCTGTCATGTTTCAGCTCAGAGGGATAGGCAGGATAGCCAGTAGACTTGAACAATTAGCCTAACATCCTAGCCACACGACAGCGACGCAGCTATAACATTTATGGTGTCTATAGGCCACTGTCGTCTCTTATCATCAGAAGACCCTCGAGCTTGGCCGCTGGTTACTCACATAAAAAATGTAGTAGGTACCAACATTCAACACTTTAAAAAATGTACGTTGTACGGTCAAATTAAAAACCTTTTTATAAGTTATAAGTTTTTTATAAGTTTTTCCCCGTGTTGGTCCGGGCTCCTTTGTAGAATAGACCATCTGCCTTCCTTGCCAGGCAGCTCGTAAAAGGCGAGCAAAGGCTCACCGTCACTAACACCGTGAATTCTGACTAGGTGGTAGAGTTTAGCAGCGACTCGCCCGGATTGGTACCACCGCCTTACTTATTCCTGCCGCCATAACGTCATGACGTGTTCCGGTTCGGAGGGTAAGGTAGCCGGTAAACTTACTTTTGCTCGAGGCCTAACATCCCGGCCCCAGGTTGGCAACGTTCTATTACCACCTTTGGTGTCTCTAGGCGGCGTGAATTTCTTACCATCAGGAAATCCGTCTGCTTGTTTGCCTTCCAATATCATAAAAAAAAGTTAGTTGAAAAATGAAATACATTTACCATATTATATTGAAGTCGTAAAAGTTTCAACGCCTTTAGGAAATTCACATCAGACGAAGGGTTATACTTTTCCATAAGCTTTACACATTTCTCACTCAATTTTTCAAGCTCTCGAAGAGTTTGGGGATCTCGTTTGAAGTCTTCGCGTCTTCGACCGTAAGTATAGCCCCAATTGTGATGGCTACGGGGACGCCACGTCCTATCTTCACTAGAAGCTTTATTAGACGGTACATTTACCATTTTAATAAAATATTAATACTCAGCAAACTATATAACTCACAAATAGAGTAACTTCTACCTCAATATACAAATTTGCAATGCATAAACTTTTTAAAACTCCTCTTATTTGTACTTTTGGCTAATTGTTTGTAAATTAATGACTAATTAGGTAATTACGTATCGAGCTATTAAGAAATTTAGTTTCAGTTACTTGTTAACGTTTTTAATCCTTCTGATTTCAATGATAACAATATCATTAAGTTTGTGTATAATAATGTAATATACTCCTTAAGTTTGTTTAAATAACAGAGCGTATTTAGCAAATATTATGTTGTGAATATTTAACAATAATACCTACTGAATTTTAAGTCAAAACTCTTAATTTAAAATCTTTATTTTAGGTTTTGCCAATAGGCATGTTAGTATAAGAAATCCGAATGTCAATTTTGTAAGGAGTTACTTAACAACCTATTGTATTTAGACCAGCGATGTCTAAAGTGAGGTCTGCGGATTCTAAAAATTCCTGGGAAAGATCCTCAAGGTTACAAAATTATTTATATTTATAGCTCATTATTATTTAGCAAATAGGAACGGGATAACATTAATAGTTAAATTTATAATTTCAATTTTCTAACAAAAAATAACGTTGCCCGGGATTGGACATGTACCCGGTTGGCGATAGGCTTGCCACCTATAACATTGTGGGATTTAGTGTCTCCGGCTAGTTGTGTTTGTGCCTCTGCCTACCTCTTCGGAAATATAGGCGTGAGGATACTTATACTGACTTATTTACTTAAATTTAATAAGAAAGTTCGTAAATCCAAACTAGCCCATGCGGAAGTGTCTTTGTTTCTCTTTCTTTGACGTCGCAACAGAGCAATTTTTAGTAAAATTTTTGTCTTAAGGTAGTCAGAACTGCAGAGTGGCACAGATTACATTTCAATATCTTAATAGGTATATCTAAAAGAATTCACGTTCTTTAAGATCTTGTCAAGGGGCCGTTCATCAACCACGTGATGAGCATTATTGCAGTAAACTCTATTTTAGAAATAAAGTGCCCAAGTCATAATATATTTATGATTTTTTTTATTCTGACCTAAATTATAAATCTACTAGGTGGTAGAGTTTGGCAGTGACTCGCCCGGTTTGGTACCACCGCCTGCCGCCATAACGTCATGACGCGTTCCGGTTCAGAGGGTAAGGTAGCCGGTAAACTTACTTTTGCTCGAGGCCTAACATCCCGACCTCAGGTTAGCAACGCACCATTGCCACCTTTGGTGTCTCTAGGCGGCGTGAATTTCTTACCAACAGGAAACTAGTCTGCTTGTTTGCCTTCCTATAACATAAAAAAAAATACAATATCTTTGACATGTAATTCCTCTCCTCCATGTAACTCCCACAAACATGTAAACTGACGAGACCGCTAAACGGTTTTCGCGGTGCTGCACGCACACATGCTTGCACATACACAATGACACGCCAAACATGACACCACTGTTTTTCCGGTAGGGTTTAAATTTGAAAGGACTAATGTTTCTAAGCAGGTTTAATATAATGATATTCCATATCTCCCTAAACATGCTTGAAAAGACGAAATGCTTTTGTTCCATGCCCTCGGCAGTTATAATTACGAAATTGCTAACAAGTGACACTATTACCGCTACAAACCTTTGAAATACCGTAGCCTATTCTATTACAAAATTTAACTTCAAAAGTTTTGCATCATTAAGAATTCGGAGAATATTGTATTCATCAATCCATTTATTTATTTATTTTTATAAAACTTTATTGCACACGATAAGCAAAAATGCGCAAAAAACAGGAGAAATAAAAATGCATAAAAGGCGAGCTCATCTCTAACTGCAGAATTTATTAATTGCCTAATAGTGAATGTTCATAGTTATTTACTTAAAGTTGTACACAAATTTAAATTTGTTTTTTTTATGCTAACCATACTGATTTCGCCCTCACACTCTCGGGAAATCAGGCAGGTGTGCCAGGATCGTGAGGTTTGCCGATACTCTCTACCTATCTTGTAACGAACTAATCGTGAAAATATGTATGTATGCTTATTATAATTTTGTTACATCATCAATCATCATAACAATAATCATTAGCCTGTATACGTCCACTGCTGGACGTCAACTTCCAGCCAATCCAAAAAAATAAGGCTACAAACTTAAAATGGAAGGCAACGTGTACAAACAATTACTACAGATATACATAAACAGATAAAGTATAAATATAATTTTATTTGGGGTGTAAAACTGAAATGCGGAAAAATAAAGTAGATACAAACATCATTATTGCAAATATCTACCTATTAAGCATTTTTTTATGATATTTGAAGGCATAAAAGCAAACAGGATATGTCATTTTAGCTACCCTTGAACACAATACTAGCGGATTATTAATATTGAGTTAAAAAAAAAAACTTATCCGATAAAATAATTTATTGTTAATTATTAACTTAATTTCAACAATTTGCTAGTATTGTGAATTATGATTAAGAGTGCCTACAAATATAAATTTAATATTTAAAAAACCCCCGACACAAGAACTTTTTAAAAAAAATTGCAAGCATTCTGTTAATCTCCCCACTTTCACCCCCCACAACTTTAAAACGGCTCAACCGATTTTAAACATGTCTAAGAACACTCGCACATAAGTTACATCTAATACAAAAAAATAAAATCACTGCATCCGTTTGGGAGCTATGATG
The DNA here is from genome assembly GCA_002245505.1 of Calephelis nemesis. Taxonomy (NCBI): domain Eukaryota; kingdom Metazoa; phylum Arthropoda; class Insecta; order Lepidoptera; family Riodinidae; genus Calephelis; species Calephelis nemesis. The sequence continues at coordinate 802,625 of NJDD01001707.1, read as the reverse complement.
CCACAGACAGAAATTTATATATAAAAAGAAAGATAGATAGATATATAGAAAGATTTATGTATAAAATATGAAACTGCGTCAGAAAAGCAAACGATAGCACTGTATAAACTAGATATTTATTTACCCAATTAAACATTGTTAGCGAAGATCACAGGCTCACGAGACGTTGGGAATCCTGGGGCAGACGTTCCAAGTTGTTAATGATATCTTAATGACGACGCTCATTCCTCTTTAACGACGTGATTATAATTCAACATTCATTTATTTGTTGTAAATCAGAATTTATTAACAAATAAAACGCACAAAACGCGCAAAAACGATATGATTCCAATAGTTTTTTTTTCTTTCTTGTTCTTTCTTTCACATTTCCAAAGTCTATACACCTAACTTTGGTAGTTCGTGGACTTCGTGGTCTAGTGGTTCGGAGACATAAAGTTCGATCGTCTCGATTAACTCGAAATGTGTTTTATTCAATTTTTTAATTTAAAATCTGCACGAGGTGGGATAAGTGCCCAGTAGGAGATAGATTTGCCATCACATTGTGAAGCTAAGCACTTTTGGCTAGTCGTGGGTGAATGAACGAACGTGTAGATATATTTTTTTAACATATAAATCTGTGTATACAATTTTATAGTTATTGATTATTAAATCTCTTACCAATTAAAAAGTGTTTTATTCCTGCGTTGTTATTACCTACCTACCTACCTACTACACAACTACTTAGATCTATAAACGCGTTGTAATTACCACCCGCGTTTAGAAATACACGAAAGTAAAAGAACAAAAGAAAAATACATAAGTACCTATCTATTTAGTACTTAGCCAAGTATTTTTATAGCTTATTTATTCGACAGTACCTAAAAGTTAAAAGTATGATGAATCTCAAAATTATTCTTATAACATTTTTTTGGTACGTATTATTTTAGTACTAAAAAAACATATCTTTGCTATACATATATACATATAACTCTTGCCTTACTTGAACTATTGGAATTCGAACTTCAAAGGAACACAGCCCTGACACATAGTAAGTCCAAAATTTTAACGTATCCATAAGAAAACTAAGTTTCAGGACAATTTTAAAAACAACCACTACCAACCATAATTTTAATAGTGTTTGTATTTACTGAGTTTAAATATTTTGTTAATGTCATTCCACATAATACTACTTACAGGAATATTAGCTTCAAAATCTGGCAAAACACGATTCAGCACTTCTGTTTAAACAAAATATAAAGTACCGTCGAAGAACGTTAACCAGCTTGCGAGGGACAAATGGCTAAAACCGACTTAGCCACAAAGAAGTAGCATTACGCCGACTCACGCTATAATCCGGATAAAGCTGGCAATTAAATACTTATCCCCTCCGTATTTCGTCCCTCTTCAGTCAAAATCATTTTAGTTTACCAATATAATAATACACACTTTTCAAATATTGATACTTTTATAAAAGAAGCCTTAAAACCCCCTGTATTAGTCACTTCTTCAGAGGATAGGCTAATGACATACATAGCAGCTCGTAGAAAGAAGTATCGATTTTTAATTCACTTTTTTTGTGTAATAAGGCATCGAACAAACGTATGGCTAATCTGATGGTAAGAGACAACCGATGCCTATAAACGTCATAGATGTTATAAGTGCGTCGCTATTCTATGGTCTGGAATTAAGGCCTATTCAGGGGGGTTAGAATGAACCACCGTCGTCTTGAAACGAACGTTCGTTTCGGGCCGCTTATAAATGTCAAACTCAAAAAGCGTAGAACGTTCGTGCCAAACAAAACGTGACGTCGGCGATAGACGTTAGACGTCTGACAATTGACAAATAACAAATTTGATATTGACGTGTTTTAAGTCGTGTCGTCATAGACAAAATTTTGATTTTACATACAAATTCGGTCACTACTCTTCGTTTGCACGATATCGCGTCAAGTTATGATTGTTCTAGCTTTATAAGAAACGATAACGTTTTGAAACGAAACGCATCGTCCAAACGAAACGACGCGTTCGCGCCGAGACGAAAGTGCACATTCTAACCCCGCTGTATCTTTACTGTCTGCCATCTTTACTATAAGGACCGGAACATGATACTTTCAATACGGTCGCAGAAATAGATAAGGCGGTGGATTCCTTCAAGGGCAAGTTGTTGCACATAACTCTATGTCTATTTGCCTGGGTGATGAACCATATAAGCTATGTTCGCCTCTTACGATTTTCCAGGCAAAAATGCAAATAATTTATACAAGGGACATGGACCAACAAGGGTCCCACTGGGTAGGAGTTTTCTGAGAGAACTCGCTTGAATTAGAAAGTACATAACTCCTCACTTAATCCTGTCGCCATTACGTTATCGCTTATATTTTAACGAGGATCCGAAGGTACCTACACTTACCTCCTGGCGCAATAGGCTTAATAATTATTATGTAAAATACATTTGTCAATAAGAATATTTTTAAGGTCTATATACTCCTTTTAATATCTATCGAGACATATCTACCAAAATGTCTTTAAATACAAGGTACTTAAACAAAAAAACGCCTGGTGCAAACTCGCCCTAACGCACATTTTTAAGATCGATAAATTACTTCTTTAATATCTATCGAGATATTATATCTACTAAAATGTCTTTTAAATACAAGATACTTAAATACTTATTTATACAAAAAACGGTTGGTGTAAACTCGCCCTAATGCACATTTTCAAGATCTGTGTACTCCTTTTAATATCTATCGAGTTATATTTACTAAAATGTCTTTAAATACAAGATACTCAAATATACAAAAAAACGCTTTGTGCAAACTCGCCCTAAGGCTCTTTCTTGAGTTTCTAATCGACTTGATACTTTAATGAGAATTATAGTCAGTTCTCTGTTGTTTTGGCATATGCAATTTCACCAAGTGTTAAGGATATGTATATTTTATTAAAAATTAAAAAAAATCCGGTAAACAAAAATGAAATATGCCAGCCTTTGTTATATAATTTTTGTATTAAAAATGAAGGTGGGTACAGAATGAATAATCTCTACGTGACCTATTCTATGAGTACTAATTTTATTCTGTAATTATTACAGAAAGTATTTAATTTTTTGTAATGAGACGGGTGCCTTCGACGTCATCAAAGAGTATAGTAAATGTCTACTACGAGGGTCAAACTTTTCTTAGAAAGTAGAAGTTCTTAGAAAATCAAAAACTAAGCATTCTAACAAGTTATTAGTTTTATTATAACTTTTCAAAATAGCGTCCATTTACATCAATACATCGCTGCATTTGATGGAACCATTGAGAAAAGCACCTCGCCCACTCGGCCTTAGGGGTCTTGAAACGGCGTTTTGAAACGCAGCCATTGCTTCTTTGGCGTCCATAAAATGTTTTCCTCGAAGTTTTTCTTTTATTTTCGGGAATAAATAAAAATCGCAGGGTGCGAGGTCGGGGCTATACGGCGGGTGACCCA
>NJDD01001707.1:786265-798652 GCA_002245505.1 Calephelis nemesis | reverse complement strand
TACTCAATATTATTGGTAAAGAGTTCTATTTTCAAAATTTAAACTTATTTTTTTAATATAACGCTTTTAAGTTGCCAGTTCTAAAAACTTTCAGTTTGGCCCTCGTACTAAGATAACTCATAAAATGTTATAACCCATCGAATTCCTTTCCCCGTGTTGGTCCGGCCATCTTTGCAGAATAGACCACCAGCCTTCCTGCCAGGCAGCTCCTAAAAAGCGAGCATAGGCTTACCGTCACTAGCACCATGACATCTGACTAGGTGGTAGAGTTTTACAGCAACCCTTCCGGATTAGTACCACCGCCTTATCTTTTCCTGCCGCCATACCGTCAGTGCTCGCCGTTGACGTGTTCCGATTCGAAACATAAGGTAGCCAGTGAACTTACTTTTGCTCGAGGCCTAACATTCCGACCTAAGGCTGGCAGGCGACGTGAATTTCTTACCATCAGGAAATAGGGCAACTTGTTCCGGCCTTCCAATGTCAAAAAAAAATATAATTGAATTTAACACTATAACAGGCAAATTATATTAGGTATGCTAATTTTATAGGTGTTAGTCATCGACACTAATAAGTACAAAGAAGAGGAATTATTCCTAGTTAACACTAAAGATTACTAAAGTAAGTACATAATGTCTTTGTTAATGCTAAAAATGTGAAAATTTATGAGAAAGTACGGATGGATGGGTGTTGGTTTCTCTGTAACTCCGCTTACAAATAGGGAAATGAAGTGAAAAGAAACAAAGGATATTTTTTACTTTTCACCAACATATTTTTTTCACATTGTGGTGTGCAAAATATATTTATATAAGTTAACTCTTTACATTTATTTCAAGATTCATTATTATTGCAAAAAAAAGTGATCACATTACATTAAGACCACTTTCTTTACTTTAAAGTGAGCACTTAAACGAAATCTTATTACTATAGATGGTGATTAATATTTTCAATACCAATGGTGTCTACTTGTACATAAGACTTTATAATTTGTGATGGTGTGTATTCATAACTTGTCAAATATTCTTTTCTGGAAAAGTAAAATAAAATATCGCCATTTGTAAAAGTACCTATTTCTATGTACCTATGCCCTTTATCACTATAATTTATAACAAAAAATGGCGTACTTGTCAAGCTTGATGACTGTCAAAACGTACCTTTTAATCGATGAGAAAATGAGCATAGACCATTGTCTCTTTCGTTGCACGTAATTATCAACATTTGTTAAAAAGAGACAAAGAGACATTGTTTAGTTATATGTCTATTACAAAAGTATTTATACAACTAAAATATTTGCTAAACTTTGTTGCGGAGTTTTGACTTCTGGCGCCGTCGAAAGAAAATGTGATCGAAGTGTTTTCATAATTATTAAATATCGTGTTTATATTCAGTAAAATTAGTCAATTTTGGTGGCATTTTGTACTTACAATTTTGTTCTGAGAAAGTACACAAATGAAATAATCATGAAGAAATTAATGTATTGTGTATTTCCTCGTTGCCGCCAAATCTCACTACATGAGCTTGAGTAATGAGGCCACCGCTTTATCCAAGACCATTTGTTTATAAAAAAAAATTTAAAACAATTAATGTTAAAAAAATTTAAGCTAAGCTACTAGACGCAATAAATCAATACAAAAACAACCAAAAATAAAAATTTAGGAAAAAAATTTTTTTATAACATTAGCCGGAAATTTCAATTTTTGATAACTTTGAAAAATCATTATAAACAAATGAAAAAACTTTTATAAACTTTTACTACGCGGTTGTGTTCACTATTTATATAACAATAGCTCCTAAGAGAAAAAAAAAGTCTACGAAAAATTAGTTAATTAATAATTGAATAACTTAAACTAAAATCAAGCTAAAAATATTTTTTTTGGTGGGGCTATAATCCTTCAAGTGTCTAGATGACACTATAATTAATTCAGATTTTTAAATTAATATTGAATGTTATAAAAAAATATTTTGTGTTGCATCCTTTGCTTAGCGACAACGACTAGGCACCAAAACGGCCGCGCGGAGCCCAATTTTCAACGTTAAATTAAAATATATATAATAGAGCTACAACTCCGGGAGTCGAGACTTATAAGTTATAGTACTGCAATTTTCTCCTCTTTTAGGATCTTTTTTCAAATTTCAGATATTTTTAATATTTTTGAAGTTGTAACTACAAAATGGAGACTACCTTTTTCTCTCTTCGTTTTTTGTTTAAAACAAATGCTATTTTTAACGTCAGATAAATTAAAAAATTCCTCTTTCTCAGAATTAAATTCTGAATCCAATGCACCAATCGCCATATTGTTAAGAGAATCGGATCGATTTTTCGCGGAAAACTCACTTCTCGACTAGACTAATGGAAGATCCGCCTCTTATTACGTAGTATTTACATTCTCTTTTGAAAGAACATTGTTGCACTTCTTTATATTATATTTTTATTTCTATGCATTAGAGGAACGTGTAGTTCTATTACTAGTCTGTGATCAAAGAGAATTCTGGGATTAGAAGCAAATACATAGGAATATAGTCAATGATAAGTTGTCATTAGCACCAAAGAGAATATAATCACTACGTTTTAATTAGCACGACAAAACAAATCGTTCTTTAGTTAGAAAAATATAATAATTTCTTGGAAGCTAAATAAATCAGTTTACAATAATATTTGAAGTTATTTTTATTTAAAAAAATATTATTGAAAAAAGATAAATCGAGAAATATGAAAAACGCTCTTTTGGATGTTTTAAAATTATTATTGGAACTAAGAGTGTGGTGATTGTAATAAGAGTAATAAAATTTTAATTTAAGAATCAACGAAAATATTTAAACTTATATTGAAACATTTAGAATCGCAGTCAACTCACCAAAGTTATGAGTTATGAATTACTTAAAAAAAATCTTCAGAATAATATCTGGTAACATTATCTATCAATTGTCAAATTGGTTCTAATTATTTATTGTTTCCTCAACTACATAGTTACCTACTGCATTCATTAAAAAACCTGTAATACCTACTTGGTATTGTTAATATATAATTTAAAAGTGACTACTGTGAGCATTTTGGCGCTGTTAAAGAAAACAACTAATAATTTATTACGCTGTTCAACTTGATTTACAAAAAGGATACAATATTATGTTGTTTACAATATTTTTTTGATATTAAACTTTGATAAAAACGTGTTTTTTTTTGTTTTTGGGTTGGGCGTATGTATTTACATTAGTAAATTACATTAGTAATAAATCACTTTGCATTATTTATTACCCGATTTTGTAACCGAGGGTTCAAATGTTTCAAAACAGTTAAAATATATTAAGACTCAATTTCACCAACATCGACTTTATCTGAGAATAGCTGCACTAGTAATAAAGTTATCCGTAACATTTAATTTCGTATAACTTAACTTACGTTTCACGAACTCCATTCTACGTGTATCAATTCTCGGATTAACTATTCTGTAGAAAAATGTTATAATTATCTTCAAAGTTTCTAATACAGCCTAACTATGTACTATGTTTCCCCGTGTTGGTCCGGGGTCCTTTGTAGAATAGACCATCTGCCTTCCTGTGCCAGGCAGCTCGTAAAAGGCGAGCATAGGCTTACCGTCACTAACACCGTGACATCTGACTAGGTGGTAGAGTTTTGCAGCGACTCACCCGGATTGGTACCACCGCCTTACCTATTCCTGCCGCCATAACGTCATGACGTGTTCCGGTTCGGAGGGTAAGGTAGCCGGTTAACTTACTTTTGCTCGAGGCCTAACATCCCGGCCTCTTGTTGGCAACGCACCATTACCATCTTTGGTGTCTCTAGGCGGCGGGAATTTCTTACCATCAGAAAATCCGTCTGCTTGTTTGCCTTCCAATGTTATAAAAAAATACACTATTCTTTGTAAGCGTATATTTTACTTCAGAAGGATGAATCCGTCAGCTCTTGCTTGTCCGTTGTGAATTAATGTCAATAATCGTTAATGATTAGAATTTGAACCCACTGGTGAGATGATATATTATGTTTTGTTTTGTGATTATTATAGTTGATTACTATAGTATTTTTTATTCTCGAGTCTAATAGTATGTCGGACAGAAATACAGCTAATATTTAGTTAATTAATAATTTAAATAGACTGTTTCTATTTTAAACATACCTAATCTTAAACATAAATTTGACATTAAATTTACTAAGAAGATGACTGTTATTGAAAAGAATTGACTGTAAAACCTTGGATCTTAAACTATCTCTATGACAAATTTCATCGAATTCGTTTTGGCTATATTTTATTGTAGGCAAACTTAAAGTTATCGACGATTTGCAAAGGCCAAAATACATAGCAGTCAAATATTAAAAGAAAAGGTAAAGTGGTGTTTATTTATGTGGAAGTAAAGTAAAGTAAGATAAAACTCACCTGTCAGGCATCTATGGTTTCTAAAATAGGAAATTAAATTTTAGGACAATTTAAACCTAATAAAGAAATTTTAAACTAAAAGTCATGTTTAGTTATGTAATATCCTACTCACGTGGTGTGAGTGAACGTGAGCTGTCTTAAACATATATAATCCTATTTTAAAATGACCATGTATATTCCAAATGACATTTAATTTGTACCAACGGAAAACAGACTGCTTCCTAAAAAACGAAATTTTATTCTGAAGTATTCGTCATCGCAACTATTTAAATGATCTTTTTTTGTCCTTCACCCGTCTTAAGCTATTAAAATCTTCTCACTGTCTTTCAAAATCTTCACTGACACTCAAGGGCGTCGCCAAGAAGGGACAAGAGGGGCAGCTGCCCTCCCTTAGAGATTCTAAAATAGTTGACAGATATAAAACAAAAACTCATGTCTTTAACTTGAGTTGCTTGATCGATTATTCTTGTACTTTTACTATTACTTTACTCCTATTTAAGCGAGAAATGAAAGGCTAGTCAAAAAATCGAGGGTATGAGGGTCCTGGCGTAACTTACCATTCATATTTCTCACAATCTCCGTTTTAACTTGCCCCCCTCTGGGTCATGGCCTGGCGACGCTCCTGCTGACACTGTCGGAAATATTTTTTCTCATAAGAAGCATGATACCTTACACAACTTAGACAACGTTGCTAAGACAATATAAAGCCTACAAATAATCATTATGAACATTATGACAATTCATAATGTTCATAATGCTAATGTTCACAGCTGTTATTAAACATTACGCAGCAATTTTTATTGCTAGTATAATTTTTCATTCTCTCAAAATCGGCAGGGTAACCCTCATCTCTAGTATAACTTCTTAATCTACGAATAAACAATTGGTGAAATGTAAATCTGGATGCTGATTATGTAACTCAGTTGCCAACTCAAAATGAAAAAAGTGTACATCAAATGACGTCATTTGTGTTTGCTATCTCTATTGTATTTCTGTTGTTCACTGGAGATAGCAAATATAAAACACGTCATTTGACAGCGATTTGATGCACAATTTTCAATCAGCCACCTGGCTATCCAAGAGCAAATTGCAAATTTATAATTAGAATAAAACTTATTCGATTTAGGTGAAATTGGCTCTACTTATAGCTGTGGTATCCTTACCTAGGATTGGCAATTGAGATTTGTGGACATTCCTAAAATAAATACCCTCCAACTGAACAAAATTATAAAAATAACATCCAAATTGACATTGAGTAAAGAGTGTTAACAAAATTTGTAAATAAAAAAGCTTTTTGCTCTTGATCTCGCTGACATTTTACGAAGACTTGTTTAATTTTAACTTAAGTTCGAATAAAAAAATCTACCATTTGGTATTTCCGCTAGGAGTAAAACTGTTCTAAGCTTTTATTACAGTTCAATACTTTTTGGTTAGTCTATGGTTTCTTAACCATCTGTATTCTGTGATGCTAATTGATCAGCGTTGCCAGAATGTTACTTTTGTAACATTTTTCATTAATTTTGACCCTCTGATGTTATTTCCATGTTACACAGCACAAAATGTTACTTTTGCGTTAATTATTTGGATTTTCAATCAAAAAAATATCGTGAATTGGAATGCAATTGAGAATATTCAGCATTGGAGTCGCATTGATATCTAACAAATCGACTTATTCAATTACTTTCGTGTATTTCTCAATCATTCATGCCGTTTACGCATGTGAACAAGCGACATTATTCAATTAACAAACAATCATTACGTTTTTTCTAAGTTATAATAAGAGGGACAAGAAACCTTTTTAAAGTGTTTTGCTTTCAGTGATGACTCAGCCAGTTGTTATTGATTGAACAACATTTTTAAATTGATTGATATATTCTTAGATGTAATGCGAATGTCTGTTTTTTTCTCAGCATTACCATTACCAGTCGATTATTCGATGAAAAGTTGCCCATTACTGGCCGTGCAAAATTTAGTTAGTGCAATTTAGCACCGCCATTTCTTTCTAACTAATACATACAGAATACGAAACTGAAGTGAAATTAGTCGCCAACCGATTCTAGCCTGTTGTTGCACGGCTTGTACTAATTTTTAAGTTTAATTAACGTGTCAAAGAACGTATTTTATTTTTATTTTATAAATACATTGCCGTGGCAAAACTGGCAAAATACATAACGTATTTTGCCAGTTTCCACTGTATAAAAAAAAAGACGGGTTGCACTCTGGGAGTGCCGACAGAAGTGAATACTTGTTGAAGTGAAACTTCTTTATCGCGGTTGAAAAAAAAATTAGTGTAACATTTTTTCGTTACGCGTCACATTTTTCCGTTACGCACCATCTTTGTTCTTATCCCTCCACGCGTGATTCGAAGTATACTTTCTCCAGCGGAGTAGGGATTGGCAATAAACTTTATTTAACCAATTTCTGTAAAGTTGCATATAGTAAATATTTTTTTTTAAAATAACGTCATAGAGAAGTTTCACTTCTTCACTTCTTACGAGTGTACGTTAGTACACGCAAACATTTTTTATTTATTGAAGTTGTGCATTTTTGATATTTTTGAAGGGTTAGTGAATAATTTTGCACGAATTGCTTTAACTATCAATATGAAAGTACTATCATTTATGCACAAATATTATTTTCATATGAATAACCTTCGTTTTGCTTGACAAAAACTCTTTTTCTTTTTTTCTTCACATCTAATATTCATATCAGAAATATCTAAGCAATTCAAAAACAGCAATAAATCTATGTTTTATTTTAGATCTCGCACCGTCTTATTCGCGCATGCATTCTGCGCCGTCTTACGATCTGACATGAGTTTCGAAGTTTTTACCCATTCCAAAAAAAGTGCGCAACGCCGCTAAAGAAGTTTTTACTTCAAAAAACAACGTAATGTTACTTTTTTTGCCAAATTGTTACTTTTTGGTCAGTGTCGTGTTACTTTTGACTATCTGCCACTGGCAGCACTGTAATTGATTGATGAGTAAAATAAAAATTCGTGACAGCTAAGTTGTTAGGAATTTCTATTGTTTTCTGAAAAGTGTTACTTTTAATTTGTTTAAATTGATTTGCGCTGTGTAAAATGTGGGATCCAACTCACGTCCAAGTTACAGTGCAAAAAGCCCGAGGACTTGTAATAAAAGGTAAAAACGGCACAAATAACTGTTTTGTTACGATCTCGCTTGGGAAAGATAAATTTCAGACTTCCGTAAAACACAAAGCCACTGAGAATGTAGAATGGTTTGAAGAATGTGAGCTGCGTATTCCGTCTCAAGGAAACACAGCTGAAATCGTTTTAAAAGTCTTCGATGAAGATATGATTAAAGATCATTTATTAGGTCAAGTATCTATTCCGTTAAAAGACCTCGATGCGTATGAGCGTCCGAGGAACCGGTGGTATACGTTACGTGGGAAATCGGGCAAGGAAAATGACAAAAATAGAGGTGAATTGGAGGTTAAAGTAAGCTTCACAGTCAAAGAAGGTAGTTTATCTGATCTAAGCAAAAAAGAAAAGCATAAATCGTCACTTTCCAGCATTGCCCAAAATGTAGGTGGCAGTCTAATGAGCATTGGAAGCATAGAAAAGCGTAAGAGTCTAAAAAAATTGGCAAAGAACTTGGGTTCAAAAATAAATCTTACTAATAAAGATAAAAAGAGTGACACATCCTCCCTTGGAGGTAGTGTTGGAAATCTTAAAAGTTCTGTACTTTCTACACCTGATACATCCACACCAAAAAGACCATCAGGTGAAGCAGACCCAGGTGTTATTAGTGAAGATGAAGATGAATTTGCTTTTGATGACTTATCTCATAAAAGTTCCGGGAGTTCTCTGAATGTCCAAAATTCGTATGCACCGCGTACAGTTAAATATACACCATCTCCAGTTAATGCATCACTGGAAAATTTAGGAGGAGGTGAATTTTTAAGGAGATCAACTAGCAGCAATTTAGCACTACCGGAAAAGACAGCTCCTCTCAAACCTGTTCGCTTAAGTCTAGACACTTTTACTGCACCACAACTGCCTGTGCAGGCCTTGGATAAAGATGATGAATGGTCTCAAAAGCTCTACTCGAGAAAATCCATTAGTCAAAATATGATTGACAGAGAAAAATCATCAAGTCTTGAAAGAAATAAGAAGCTAGACAGTCCCAATTCTTTAAAAGAGAAGCCAAGCCCTAAATTTTTTAAAAAGTTTGGTAATAGCAAGCCAAAGAAGTTACTTGAAGAGCGTATAATTGTTGGAGAGGAGAACATTGTGGAAGAAGATTCAATAAACTTAGCATTTGCTAATATTCCTAAAACAGTACTAAAACAATATGACAATATGTCAAGAGAAGATTTAATTGTCTTAGCATATAATCTACAAAAAGATGTTGAATCTGAAAAGAAAAAGAACAAAGACCTCGAAAACTATTTAGATGAATTGTTACTAAGAGTAATGGAGACAACACCGAGGATCTTACAAAACCCTTACGTGAGAAATAATAGCATGCACATCAGAAACAAGTAGTAAAATTTTAGTGATTGCAATGGAACCTTCTGTAACAATATTTCATATATTGCATGTATTATATTTAAATTATTTTCCTGTTTTACTGCTATTAATAAGACTTCACTAGCAACAAGCTGTGACTAATGACTTAATGACCAAACATATATAACAAGGCTTAATGCAATTGAAGTTTTTTTTTTATTAAAAGCCGTATTTCAGTTTATTGTTAGTGTTTAAAAGATATTTAATTTACAATTTGCACTCATAACAAATGAAATCTTGCATATTTGAATTTATAAGCAGAAACATGTCTGCTGTTGGCCATGAAAATATATAATCAGAGAATATCATATGTAATTTTTCATTCATTTAATGTGATTGTTTTATGTTATTGTTACTTTACGACTTATCTGTTACTATCTCTAGTGATTTATTGTGCCTTACAGAGTGCCTTTTAACAGTGTGATATAAAATTAAGCAAAATAGTTAATTTGTTCATTTCCTTATATTAGGACTATTTTAAGCCCACTCAATTAATAACCAAATGCTTTACTATCAATTCCTCAAAGTACTACTAGTCTTGATTCTGGGTATATCATATCTTTAAATGATTAAAGATGAGTTTGTGCTGGTGCAACATGTGAAATAGTGGTACTGCTATACATCTGCACCAATGTTGTAAATTTTGGTTTATCATAAACTATGTGTAGCATCTTCCAATATGAACATTGTTGCTTCAGTGTACATATTAGTTATGGCTTAAGATGGCACTATTTTAATATATTTTTTAATCATCAACACACATATCAAAGTTTCATGTTTTAAATAGATAATTTCTTCTCCAGGTGCCAAAAATAGTATCTGAATGAGTAAATGTTAATTTTTGAATGACAAGACACTTTTATTAGCAAGTAAGAGGCATCATCTCTATGTTATTGTAATTTATGTTAACTATTAAGTAGGTTAAAAATGAAAGTCCATAGTATGGGGTCAACATGCATGTGAAAAATGAAACAAATTAGTTTAGTATTTATATTATTCGTCTAAGAAAGTAAAGGTTTAGATATTAAGTAAGAATATAAAGTGCAAAAATAACTTAGATACAAGTTTCCTTGTGCAATATCACATGAAGAGTAGTTTAACTTTATAATATGTACCTTCTAATACATTCAATTCCATCCACAAGTTGAGGTTAAATCAAAATGTTTATTAGTTGTATGTATAAGGATTTTTGAAGATTATTTAGTCAGATAAAAATAATATATTGCGATAGATAAGATAATCAGTTGTGATTTTTGGTTACTTTGATGTGATTATAATAATTGGTATATTGAAATGATTATGATATTACTATTTGAACAAACAACAATTTATTGATTTATTATTCATAACATTCCAAAATTGTGTTAATGAATAATACAAGCTTGTTTTAATGTGTATACATTTTATTTATGTTACTAATATTCTTCCAAAGTGTGTGTTCTGCTAATTTAAAAAGTATAATAAGATTATTACTAAAAACTACTTACTCTTAAGTTAATTAGCACTGTCTAAAGATTAAGAGAAAAGTATGTTATAAGTATTTCTATGATAAGGGCAACGGATAATTATTACTTATATGTCTTGTATTACGTACACAGTCACAATGTGATGGTCATTGAAATGTCAAAATTGACTCATTTTAATCTTGAAATTTGTCAAGAAATTAATTACTTAGAAAGAAAAAAAAAATTTTTTACCTGAGTGTTAACATGGTCTAGCGTTTCTTTACATGTACATTCATGCAAGATACATTATTTTATGTTTTTAACCATTTAACTATCATTTTTCACCAAATGTGCCTCCACTGCCCATCGTATAAAAACATTCTAAACCTACTTGTGCTTACAAAACTTATCTAAAATCAATATGTTTTTGTCTATTTCAAAATCTGTTTTATTGTACAATAAACATTAAATAATACAGACGACCACTTCAAAAAGAAGTCAGAAATTTGTCTCATTTTTAAGACGGCGGCAGTGTGAGCTAGATGTGTCTTATTTTTTCAGACCATGGCGGTTAAAAGGTTAAATTTGTTGTTTAAAATATTAAATTTAGGTGTTACTATAATAAAACCTACAAGTTCTTATTCATGGGCGAGCCACAGCAACTTGATTTTCGACTATTTTGTGTTAACACATTACTAACTGCTACTTCCTATTTTGGTGGAGCAGAGTAACATGCTAACACCAATATTAAAAATATTTACCATCCTCTTTCTAGTATAATAATGATAATAACTTTAAAAGTTCATGGCTATCATCAAGATACAAATCGACCTCAAGGGTCAGAAATAGCAAATAAATTGGATAAGAGTAGTTACTTAAAAATCCGGGTAATTTTTAAGTAACTTTGTATACTCCCCAAATTCCTCAAAATGTCTTCCATCTCATTGTGACTGAATAGTACTGTTGAAGATCCTGTTGAACCAAGTGAATCACATAATTTATTTCATTAACCCCCTTTAGTTTATTAAACTGGATCGAATATAAATTAAAGGCTGATAATATTTGATTTAGTTTTATTTATATAATTATACATATTACTTATAAAACTTATTTGTGGCGACGACCTTTAACTGGAACAGGAGCCGGAGTGATTGTGGTATAAGTTTTCTGTGATAATTTGTTTAAATAGTAAATTGTTATCAGAGAGAAAATCAAACTGAAAAAGAAGAAAGACATTATTTGCAATGTAAATTAATGCAGAAAGGTACAAGTATCAATGGGATGGTCTATATGAAATAAAATATCCTCTTAATAGTTCAATTATACAAAAGTGAAATCATACAAGATAATGTAGATTTGACACTACTCAATACAAAATTAATGTACTCCCTATGTTGGTCCAGATCTTCTGTGTAGAATAGACCATCTGTCTTTGCCTATTTTTGCCACCATAATGACAGTGTTATTTTCCAGTTGAGTGTAGGGTAAGCAGTAGACTAGCACTGTAGGCCTAATGTCATGGCCACAGGCTAACTACGCAACTATAACATGGTGTCTATAAGACCACAATTGTTTCTTACTATCAGGCATATAAGCTTGTTTACTGACATTTCACATAATACCAATCATTTAGAAATCAAATACTAATTTCGAAATTCCCATATCTAAAATGTTTACAGTAACAAGATGTTAGAAAAATAAAATAACATTATTACCATGTAGTAAAACAAATCCTGTGCACCATTCCAGAAGCAATTAGTGAAATTCCCATGGACAAAATAATTTCTGGTAACTTCAACTGGAAATTTTTCCCAAATAATGTGGCTTCCAGATTACCTACTGCCTGTTTTACATTTTAAGGATTCTCATCTGAACACATAAATATATAATAACTAGGTAGGTCTGTACGTAAGAGAAATTTCATTATAATTAAGTTTCTGGATTGCTAAGAAAATTGGACATACCTAGTCTTGCCATAAATATTGTAATAAAGAAAAAAAATATTTTTTTAACTGCAAAT
>NJDD01001707.1:752141-768992 GCA_002245505.1 Calephelis nemesis | reverse complement strand
CTACTCGTGGGTGCCCTGGTTGTCCCTCTGCTTACCTCTTCGGGGATGTGGGCGTGAAGAAGATGCTTGCTTCATTTTCTCTTTGCTTTGCAAGAGTTTTTCTTAAAATGGCTAATATGTATATTGCTAACCTCACGGTTTCTACAACTTCACCGGTACTATTTTGCAAGAGATAACGATCTTTATTTAAAGAAATCATCAGATATTCACTGTTTAGATAATACAGTGTAATAATGTTGAGTCTATGGTTTATCCGAGCTTAATAAATACAGAAGGGCTTTTCAATCTCGCGTAATTTTGTGGCTTCTTAGTATTTCACGAAGTATCTAGTTCATAGAAACAGTTTTAAGAATAGTTTTCACAACATCCTTGTTGCAAATATGTATATCTAAATTTATATATTCTTTTCTGGAATCGTAGTTTGATGTAGAGCTGAAATTTTCCATGCATTGTCAAATATTTAAATAAAAAAATATCCCTCTACAAACACAAATTGACGCAACCCTAAAGTAAGCAAATTAAATGATTGTGTTGTCGGTGTCGCTCCACGAAACCAATACACAAAAATCCGTAATGAGTGTTACAAAGATGTTAACAAATTATTTAAGCGATCCAACAAATTCTACCAACTTGTTGTATGCAAATATTTTAAAAAGTTTTAACCAAATTAGTAATTTAAATGATTTATTTACTATTTTACACACTGTATTTTATATTTAGTACATGATTAATACAAACAATTTTTAGAATGTAAAGTAATTTCTATCTACCGTAAACTACCACCGTTTCCAAACCTAGCCAGACAGGAGAAGAAACGGCAAATCAAACTCCACGAGACTTTGATTTTTTTATACGCATAGGTATGTCAAAAAAAAGACATGAACAGTTTTACATTTTTCGGACTATGATAAAAATATTACAACGAATACTAAAAATAGGTACCCAATGAAAATTCTTCTGATTTTGTACAATACATTCCACATATGTTAACGTCGATAAACGTAGGGGCAGAAGGTCACCCTAAATAACATTCGGGGAATGTTTTAAAACAATTATTAAATTCTTTGTGATTAACCAGGTGTGGGAATATCAGAAACGATAGAATAAAAATGTAATTTTTTTAATGATATTAGAAGGTAGACAAGCAGACGGATTTCCTGATGGCAAGAAATTCACGACGCCTAGAGACACCAAAGGTGGTGATGGTGCGTTGCCAACCTGAGGCCGGGATGTAAGGCCTCGAGCAAAAGAAAGTTTACCGGCTACCTTACCCTCCGAACCGGAACACGTCATGACGTTATGGTGGCAGGAATAGATACGGCGGTGGTACCAATCCGGTCAGTGGCTGAGAAATTCAACCACCTAGTTGAATGTCACGGTGTTAGTGACGGTAAGCCTATGCTCGCCTTTTACGAGCTGCCTGGCACAGGAAGGCAGGTGGTCTATTACACGGGGAGTATAAGGTAATAACACTAAAATTACACACAAACCCCCCTCAAAACTTTCATGTAATGTAACTAAGAACCACCTCGATCAGGTCAGCTTTTGAGCAGAAAAAGGCATCTAAATCGGTCCATCCGTTCGGAAGTTATGATGCTACAGACAGTGATTTGTGTCACACACCAAACTTATAATACTCCTCGTTTCCGGTTGGGGGTTAAAATAAAAATTCAAATAAAAGACAAGGATAAATCTGGTCATGTTTTCAACACATTTTTTGTCAATTCTACTTTTTTTTTGTAAATTTGTTACGTGATTATTGCGTGATTGAACTCTTAACTCGAACATAACAAATCAATTTTGATAGGTCTTTTTGATTGTGATAGTTTCTTGACGTTATTAATAATAATGTCGTCAAGATAGGCGAGAAATTACGCAATGTTGAATATAATACAAAACTGCAAGATGATCATAATAAACATACATTTTCACCATCTAGAAATCATTTATTATCTTTCAAAAAAAGAATCACCGAATCATGACGTAATATTGAATTATTTGTGTATCTTCAGCTTCACGCCCATATCTCCGAAGAGTTGGGCAGAGGCATAACCAAGGCACCCACGACCAACCCAAAAACACTAAGTCCCATAATGTGATAGGTAGCAAGCCTATCGCCAACCGGGCACATATCCAATCCCGAGCAACGTTTTTTTTTAGAAAATTGGAAAAACCCAATTTTCTTTATGTTGTTCGACCCGGGATTCGACATGCAGTCAAATCCAACAACTGAACCGCTAGACCACAGAATTATTTGGAGTTTAGTTTTAGCAGTTATTTTTTAGGAGGCTCAGAGTTCCCATGCAAAAGCCAATTTTTTTTTAAAAGTAGTTTTTTTGAAATAGCGTTTTATGTTACAATGATTTTCCATTTCTTAGTTTTATTTATGAGGAAGGCTATAACTTCTTATAAGTTATATAACAGCATGCTCCATCCAACCTTCAGGAGCGAAGTAATCTCATACAAAACCAGGGATAAATTGTTGAATAATTGAGTAGATTGTTGAATATATTGAAACGATGCCAACTTGATTGTTGTCAGGTGCCTTATCAGGACAGATATAAAAATGTTTGAACATGACCTGATATATATTTTTATCTCTTCATAACAACTCTCAGGTTTATGTTTTTTTTGCATATTTGTGTATGCGGCTAAGACCGGTTTTATGCGCTGACGTCATTCTGAATTTGCCGTTATTTTTTGCAGTTCGGTGTCAAAACCGTTGATTCGTCGATTGCTGGACTTGGAGGCTGTCCATACGCAAGAGGAGCGACCGGTAACTTAGCAACAGAAGACCTCGTATACTTCCTATACGGTTTAGGAGTTAACACCAACATAGATTTAGTGAAATTGGTAGAATCCGGCAGATACATATCGAACTTCCTCTCAAAACCTCCAGAATCTAGAGTCAATCGTGCTCTAGGGGATAGATTTAAAAATCACAAAGACATTGTAAAAATTGCTGCTTGTTTGACATAAAGAACAAAGAGTTACTTCAGCACGTATAAAGATAATTGAATGTAAATATCGAATGAATAAAGCTATGTATATATTATCGTCTTTTTTTTGTGATAGACGCCTGTGGTCATAAACGCAACACACTGGTTTTTATCATGCGAAGTGGGTACTAACTACTCAGACGGGGCAAGCCTGGCAATAGCGCTGCGGGCGCACACCGCGAAGCTCGCTTGTATATCAAATTGACCTTATTTACTCAAGCCGATCTTGAACAGGAGGTCGATAAACTTTTCCTGTGCTATTAACGAGTATTAAATCAGTTTATATCGTCATCTGACGACTAGTGAGTTGTTTATGGCATTCAGCTAAAATGGAAGTGAAAATTAATGAAGATATTAAAATTGGCGGCAAAAATCCATGTTTTATTATCGCGGAAGTGGGACAAAATCATCAAGGTGATATTGAAATTGCGAAAAAACTAATCAAAGCAGCTAAGGTGAGCGTTAAATTTCTAAATACAATAGTCTAAGGTTAAAACAGGTTTTGTTACGTAGGAAACAATAACAGATAACGATGTTGGATACCTTTGTCACACTTCGTTCTATGGCCTCAAGTCTCCTCGTACTTTTTTATTTAATGTTGAAATCTGTGGTCACGGTGTTTGATATTTTTATTATACTTTCTAAGTTCAATGTTTATGTACATAAAAATTCCGCAATAATTAGGTATGCTACTAAACTTGTTCTACAGTGAAGGTAGAAAGTCTTTAAAAACATATGTTTAAATATAATTAATTATGTCACCCTTGTTAGTACTTTTTATACTTTTATTTAAGTAAGTGTGTTTATTTATTATTATACTTTGAAACAGTTAAATAGATTTCAAAGATTCACCAGAAGTTAACATAGACACAAATATTTATTTACATGTTTATAATGTTCTTTTCCAACTTTAAAAAAGGACGAGTCTTAGGTTTATTCAAGTTCCCATTCTTTAATTACTTTTCTTATATTAGATCCACTTGATTTTTTTTTTGTTAAATATGCTTGTTCCGCCTAAAACCCAAACATTGTGTGTGTATGATTGTGTTCTCATCAGTTACACATCTGTCTAACTTTCTGGATATACCTAACAGGCGTAACATTTGTGTGTTATTGGAAAATTGTTATAAGAACTCTTTGTTCATTATATTTCCTAACACAAAGAAACAAGCACAGAATAATTTCGACAAATCGAACTTACAATTGTAATGCTTATAACATATAGTGCACTAGCGTACTGCTCCGGCTTCGCACGGTTATGAAATATACTTAAAAACCTTCCTCTTCAATCACTTTATCAATTGAAAAAACCGCATCAAAATCCGTTGCGTAGTTTTAAAGATTTAAGCATACAAAGGAACAGAGGAAGCGACTTTGTTTTATACTATGTTGTGACAGGTATGTATAGTATAGGACCTATCAACATAAATTGTTATTTTATTTCTATACACCTAATATGATAAGATATTTATGTATTAAGGTGGTTTGGTTCATACGCTATTCGATTCTATGTTACCATATTATTTTATTTATGAAAGTTTCCTATCCTAATAATTGACTAGGTGGTAGGGACGAGCATAGGCTTAAATGGGTACCATTAGTACCATTACCAGTCCATATAATACCACTAGTAGTAGAGTGCTGTGCAGTGACTTGCCTGGGATCCCTATAACCTATCTATTCCTGCCACCATAATGACGTAGAATAGTCGATAGACTTATACAACCTATGACATCTACAAGTATTGCTCCTCAATAATATTACATACATACATACATATCTTCACGCCAAGTCCCTTACGGGGTAGACAGAGAGTATCGAGTGCCAGACCTCACGATCCTGACAAACCTGTCTTGCTTCCTTCACATTCATTACCCTTTTCATACAAACACGCCGGTTTCAGAGACTTCAATAATATTAATTTAGGTTGTGTAGGAACTTGCCCAAATAGGGATCCCGACCAAAGGAAAGCAACGCACCTATATCATCTATTGTGTCTGTACACCACTCTTACCATCAGCAGAGGCTTGTGCTTGTTCGCTGCTTTATCACATAAAAAAGTTTTGTAATGACTCACTCGGATGCAACTGAGATGGCACTGCCACTAAGGAAGTTATTGTCTTTGTCGTGTTTTGGTTTTAATAATATGGTAGCAGATCAACTCTGTAATTGCCTCTGTGGTCTAAAGATCCAGTAGTTGGACTTGACTTCATGAGGTCCCGGGGTCGATTCCCGGATCGGAAAATAAAAAAATGTAGTTTCTTCAAATATGTAGTAATGCTCGGGATTGGATAAGTGCCCGGTTGGCGATAGGTCCCCCGTGTTGGTCCGGGCTCCTTTGCAGAATAGACCATCTGGCTTCCTGTCTAGCAGCTCGTAAAAGGCGAGCATATGCTTACCGTCACTAACACCGTGACATCCTAATAAGGTGATAGAGTTTTGTAACGACTCGCCCAGATTGGTACCACCGCCTTACCTATTTCTGCTGCCATAACGTCAGTGCTTGCCGTTGACATATTCTTGTTTGGAGGCTAAGGTTGACAACGAACCATAGCCACCTTTGGTGTCTTTGGGCGGCGTAAATATTTTACCATCAGGAAATCCGTTCGTTTGTTTGCCTTTTTAATCTCATTAAAAAAAGACACCAGTTGCAACATCTTTTTTGGAATGAACAATAAATTTCCATATGATCAGGTATTTTAGATTTTACTATTTACGTAGGTAATTAATATTGACGATGCGTATTTTTAGACGCTTTGACGTCACCTAGTATTTAACCCCGCCCGCCCCTTACAAACAATGTCATCTCCTGATATATGACATTCCTAATTTATGGATGGTCT
The DNA here is from genome assembly GCA_002245505.1 of Calephelis nemesis. NCBI lineage: Eukaryota > Metazoa > Arthropoda > Insecta > Lepidoptera > Riodinidae > Calephelis > Calephelis nemesis. The sequence goes on along the minus strand of NJDD01001707.1, from coordinate 763,150 downwards.
TACCATTTTTTATGGCTGCTTTGTTTGCATTATCATTTCCAAAAAAATGTAATTGCGAGGGATGGTGTTTCCTTAATATATGTTTATCAATTGTAACATCCATGTGTGAAATTGCATATCTGCAGCTTTCAAAGATTAGAATCAATTTTTATTCTTTTTTTTAATACTGAGAATCTCAAAACTTATTTCGTCATAAGCCGCGATAACTATACTGTTGTTCATGGTTGTCTCTTCCCGTCAGGCAAGCTGCGTACTTGTTCACTGCCTAATTCCATTAAAATAGGCTCATCATCATTTTCTTTGTTGGTTAAACCTAACAAAAAGACCCACAACTCATCATGAAAACATCAAGCGAGCCACATGCTTGTGCAACTAACTCATCTTGTAAAAAAGAGCTGATCCTCATTTCATTTGTAGGTTAGACCTAATAAAAAGACCCATAACTCGTCTTATGCAAAGTGATGTTTGTCATCTGATGCAAAGTAATGTTGGGGTTAAATATGGTGATGTACGAGCTAGCAGAAGCCTGTACACTCCTGCTTTAGATGTCTGATTTGTGTTTTCCTCAAAAACATTGCTTGAAGATGGTTTCCATCTTTAGCAGAACGAGTAATAAGTGATTAACCTTTTAGTCCTAGTATTTATTCCAAAAGCACTAACCTCAATACATTAGTCGGTGGTAGGTCTAGAGTTTCTTTCCTAAAACAAAAACCAAGCACCCGGCTCTTCTGACGCTAAGTGACTACCATAGTCTATAGACACCAAAGCGTCTACAAGTGCGTCGATATCCTATGGCTACAGTGTTGAACCTAATAGTGTACCGGCTACCCTACTATTCGAACGGATTACGACAGTACCAAACATAGTCATTATGGCGGCAGGAATAAGTGATACGGTGCAAGTTACTCTGTCACCACTCACCAGTGCTTTTCTTGGTAACCATCTATTTGACCTATGCTCCGCTCTTATGAGGGGCCAGGCTGAGAGGCAGTAAAAGATTGTCCATCATGGCGGTAGGAATAAGTGAGACAGTGCAAGTTGCTCTGTCGCCAGATCATTACCAGATCTTCTTGGTAATCATGTATTGGACCTATGCTCGGCTCTTATCAGTAGTAGAAAGCCAGGCTGAAAGTCAGTAAAAGATTGTCATTTCGAAAAAAATATGTACCTGTAATTTTAGAATATGTTATTGATATTTGGACTGACATTTCCAAATTTTCAGGATGCAGGGGCTAGCTGTGTCAAGTTTCAAAAAACTTGTCTTAAGGAAAAATTTACCAAAAAGTATCTAGAAAAGCCGTACGATACACCAAACTCTTGGGGCAAGACGTATGGGGAGCATAAAACACATTTAGAATTTTCCGAAAGCCAGTACAGAGAACTATTCAGATATGCTCAAGAGGTCGGGATCCCTTTCACTGCATCAGCTATGGACATGGTAAGTTTTCATAGTATTATTGGACTACGATTGTTGACGGTCTTTTGTTATAATTTGTTGTTTAGCGTCGGGATGACCCATTTTACAGCTTGATGTCACATTACTAGTGCTTTGAATTCTAAGACTTGAAACCAGTATCAAAATTGCAGATCCGGTACCGGTACTTATCCGTTCTTGCTATGTTGATATCTGGATACTGCTTCCAAAGTTGGTACGTATATCTTGTATACTGTTCTGATACCGATACCTTGTTAGGTATTTCTTATTACAGTAACAGTATTAGTACAGTTAGTTGTTAATAACTGTACTAATACTGATAAATACCAGAACAAGTTTTGTTTTTAGGTATTCATATCATTTCAATCAGTCAAATAGGATCAGAGATATCTTCGATTAAAGAAAAAATGTTACATAATTTATTTTCTGGCGCTGATAACACCGGTATAAAATCCTTACACCAATGATACCTGTATTAAGTCTTGTACCAGTACTAATAGTACAGGTACGCCTTTGGTACCGGCATCTAAGGTCGTTACTATCGTTTCCCAAAACTACCGGTATTTCAAGCGCAGGGTCTATCAGACTAGGAAACGTAGTTCAATAGCTTTTAGATTCGGTAGGCATCATTATCCAACATGTTCCAGCCATCATAAAGTCAGTGCACGCTATTATCATGATGCTGTTTTGAGGGTACAGTAACAATAACAAACTAACTGACGCCTTAACATTTCAGCTTCACGTTACAAATGCATTATTATTAGCTTCAGACGTCCTGTATTTTTCCACTTGGTTAAAAAAATGAATGATAGCAATACATACGAATTTTAAGTGATAGTGTGTTTTTGTCCTTGTTTCACTTCGCAAGTGTTTTTTGTGTATGGAGATCGGAGGGTAGGAGGATGCCGTAGGCTACTTTTTATTCCCATATCTAAATGGCTTCTGACGGGAGATCTATTAAATAACTTGTACTTGAAGATAATAAGTGTACTAGTTGTAATAATTGCAGTACATAATGTGAATGTAGAAATCAGTATAATTTATATTAAACTAGCTGTTTACCTGCGACTTTGTCAGCGTAGAATAGATTTTCTCATAAAATTTGTTATTACTTTCCCTGTTATTACTTCTATTTCCCCTGTTATTACTAGGCGGGTCTAATTTCTGAAAAAAACCTGTGTTTGAACTTGGGTCTTTAACTACTTTCATATTAAATTTCATCGAAATCGGTCCAGCGGTTAAGCTGTGAAAGCCATATAATTAATGTAATATTGTTATTACTATTGATGACTTTTGTGTCTAAGCTATGTAAAAGCTAATTTTACATACAAATTCGTTTAAAAAATATCTTCACGCCCATATCCCCGAAGGGGTAGGTAGAGGAACAACCAGGGCGCCCACGACTAGCCGAAGATACTAAGCCCTACAATGTAATAGGTGGCAAGCCTATCGCCAACCGCGCACATTTCCAATCCCGAGCAACATTTTTTTTTATTAGAAAATTGGAAAAACCCAATTTTCTTTTTGTTGCCTGACCCGGGATTCGAACCCAGGACCTCATGCAGTCAAGTCCAACATCTGAACCACTAGACCACAGAGCCGACAAAACAAAATAATTGGTTTCAATTTATCATTCATTGGTTAAAAATGTAAATATTAAAACTTTTCCCATGCTAATTTCGGTAAAGTGCTGCTGCATATTACGTAAAACTTAGACCCTTGTATCCTATTTGCGAGATTTAGATATATCTAATAGGTAAAGTAATCAATAGGGTTACTCTTGAAGCTCGATTCATACAATGTTGAAAATTGGAATCGAGTATGTTATATTACGTAATCTTGAACACAATACTAGCGAATCATTAACATTTAGTTAATAGAAAACAATAAATTATTTTGTCGGATTCCTTGAATTTATTTGTAACTAAATGTTAATAATCCGCTAGTACCTACTCTGTTGAAATCTATATATTAATACGTGATGCCAAAACTTTGGACCCATATTCACGACAATTACGCGGACGCAGGAGCATAAAATTTGGCACACTTATAGTTTATGTTTAGAAGAAGTGCAGAATGCTAATATTTTTCAATAATGATGCTTATAACCTACATTAAATCAATAAATAAAACATTATCCACACTACCATGCATTTGACACACACAAACAAATATATTGATGATAACGATAAAAGATCACAGATGGCGCACTAAAAAGTTTGGAAACAAAGTAGTTGGTCTTGAGAAGTAAAGAAGCGTTCTTATCAACAAGATATTAAAATGTATTATGGACGAATTTCGACCCATGGGCGACCACTAGTATACCTAAATGACATAATATACGATTCCGATTTCCAATTCGCATGATATCGAAATTTAAGAGTAACCCTACAGTCGTCCCATTGTGAACGAAATCTCTCAGTCTTACGCGTCGGTCCCGGTGTCCCTAATCTATTATTAACATTATTTAAAATTTGCCAAATTAAGCGATGTCCCATTTTGAGGTGAACAAATGGTCACAAGGTATAGGGATAGTGGCCAATGGTGTTAATTTCGTTGCGCACTCACTAAACTAATTTTAAGTTATCGCTGTCTTCTTTCAACGAAAGTAACAGAAAGAGACAAAACACTTTTAGTACTGTCCGATCAGCCTGTACATGTCATTTTTACAGACGTTTTATCTATCTCTCGGAAAACGTTGACTAAAAACATCGCAATTAGACATGTTCGTACTAATCTGACATGTCTAAAACGTTTCATCTCTTTTGTTTTTGTTTCATTTGAGAAAGATAGCATGCATCTAAAATAAGTTTAGTTTGTGAACAGCAGAATTACCACCAATGTGAGCAAATCAAGCGCGATGCAAATCAAGGCTACCGTTCATGTGTGTTCACTCCGACTTCCCGTTTCGGTGACATTCTATTTTAACACGGCTATTGCAAGTCACGCACACCGCCATGTTCAATTGAAAATTATTTACATACAGCTGTAAGTGATCCACACTACAATATGAATAAAATCAACCTTCGCAACTACGTCTAATTTGTGATACGTTCCGTTTATTTAGGAAGTTAAATAGCATATTAGTGGTCGCCCGTTGGTCGAAATTCGACCATAATAATAATATCTTGGTGATAAGAACGCCATCTTCATTTCTCAAGACCAACTACTTTGTATCCAAACTTTTTAGTGCGCCATCTGTGATCTTTTATCGTTATCATCAATATATTTGTTTGTATGTGTCAAATGCATGGTAGTGTGTGTAATGTTTTATTTATTGATTTACTATACTTTATAAGCATTATTATTAAAAAATATTAGCGTTTTGCATTTCTCCTACACATAAACTATGCGTGTGCCAAATTTTATGCTCCTGCGTCCTCGCAATTATCGTAAAAAGGGGTCCTAAGTTTTGGCATCACGTATTAATATGTTTAGGAATTTAAATAGCATACTTATATGATGGCAATGTTGAGAATTGTACAAAACTTTTGTCTTTTTTAATGGGCTCCAAAAAAGTAATTATTCGACTGTATGTTTTATTTATTTTGTTTTTCTATGTTTGTATCAAGATCACTCGGCTAACAACAAACCGATTTTGATAGTTCTTTTCTAAGAAAGATAAACCATGTCACCTCAACCTGTCCTAAATGTATGCATTATAAAATATACCTAAAAACCGCTAGTCGGATATTGAATAAATTCCAAAAAAAGAACTGTCAAAACGCGACGTGGTATCTAATGAAACAGTTGGAGTCGGTTCTGTAGTTTTTTTTTATGATATTGGAAGGCAAAAAAGCAGACGGATTTCCTGATGGTAAGAAATTCCCGCCGCCTAGACACACCAAAGGTGGTAATGGTGCGTTGCTAACCTGAGGCCGGGATGTTAGGCCTCGAGCAAAAGTAAGTTTACCGGTTACCTTACCCTCCGAACAGGAACACGTCATGACGTTATGGCGGCAGGAATAGGTAAGGCGTTGGTACCAATCCGGGTTTACTGCGGTTAATTATTATTTTGACATTTTGCTGTTGTAGCTTAGGTTAAGACTGTAGTCCTGCTCGTCAGATTGCTAGTAACATTGCCATGAAGATAATGTAAACATTGATTACTATTATCATCGATTTACGAATGCAACCTAATGTCTAAATTGATTTACCGAATTTAGTATTTATTGTTTTACTTTTCCCCGTCGAAATAATACAAAAAGATTATAACGTATTTTGAATCTTATTCTAATTATAAACCAATGAAAAAACAAAAAGTATTTTGTCAAGAAAAAAAAACATCTTCACGCCCATATCCCCGAAGGAATAGGCAGAGACACAACCAGGGCACCCACTACGAGGCGAAGACACTAAGTCCCACAATGCTAACACTAAGGCCTATCGCCAATCGGGCACATTTCCAACCCCGAGCAACATTTTTTTTATTAGAAAATTATTGGAAAACCCCAATTTTCTTTTTCTTGCCAGACCCGGAATTCGAACCCGGGACCGGGACCTCATGCAGTCAAGTCAAACAACTGAACTACTAGACCACATAGGTGATTTTGTCAAGAATACTATAGTAATTAACTATTTTATACATAAAATAATTTAAGCTTAGAGAAAATAAAATTTTTAGTAATACTGAACTTAAAATCCACTTGTGGAATGACCAGATGTGTATAGGGCCAAATCTGATTCATGATCTACCGTTTGAAAAAATAACGAAAAGTTAATCGCGTAATAAATACACCTCTCCGTATTGGTCCGGGCTCCTTTGCAGAATAGACCATTTGCCATCTTGCCAGACAGCTCATAAAAGGCGAGCATAGGCTTACGGTAAGCCTAACTAACTTAACGATGGTAACACTAACACCGTGACATCTGACTAGGTGGTAGATTTTCGCAGCGACTCACCCGGATTAGTACCACCGCCTTACCTATTCCTGCCGCCATAACGTCATGACGTGTTCCGGTTCAGAGGGTAAGGTACCCGGTAAACTTAATTTTGCTCGAGGCCTAACATAGGTACCGGTCTCAGGTTAGCAAGGCATCATTACCACCTTTGGTGTCTCTAGGTGGTAAGAATTTCTTACCATCAGGAAATCCTGCTATAATGCCTGCGTCTGCCAATATCATAAAAAAATACACAAACATACAAACAAAACCCCCTTATTTTTGGAGTCGGTTAACAATAGAAAATATATGCTCTTGGATGTTTTTGATGATAATAATAATATCACAAGTGGAATAGATAAAAATATGTTATCAATGTAACGAGATATCTTTTATTGCCATATTTACATCACAAAAGTTACGAATAATGAAACAAAGATTGGTCTTTGATTCTTTTTTATATATATTTTCATTTCTTCGCATTACCTTTTTCCAAAACATTTTTAAATAAAAACGTAGGTAATATGAGCTACATTTTTTTACATGTTATATTAAAAAATATCTGTTTAGACTTAAATTACACTTATGAATACATAATTCAATTCAAAATGAATATAATTAACAAATAATTTGTTTAGTTCGTGTCATTTTATAGGTATAGAGTTTATACAGTCCGTATAGGAAACAAGGAAAAGTTGAAACAAATGATGCTGATAGGATTTGTTAAAGTTACAAAAAGTGTAGAGCCCTAGTTTAAAACCACCTACTTACTATCAAAAATAGACCGGTCTTATCCCTAAGCGATAGGCAGAGGCACAACCAAGGTACCCACGATTAGCCGAAGACACTAAGTCCTAAAATATAACAAGCCTATCGTCAACCGGGTGTCTATACAAACCTCGACAACGTTATTTTTATTGAATATGAAAATGCATTTTGTATTTTTTTATTGCCTGACCCGGGGACCGAACCCGGACCTCTTGAAGTCTAGACCGATGTTGAACCGCTAGACCATAGAGACGGTAAACATTAGTACCTTTGTTACCTATAATCGCCATGACCTGTCTGTATTCAGATAAGTTGAAATGATACATATATATACGTAAGTCCTGACATCAGGATAAATTAGGCAAATTTCCCATTGGTGTAGGAAAGTGAACCTGATGTCCTAGCTGCATATTTATCGAATCTAATCTATACTTATGATAAATCTCTAGTAAAATTATTTCTGTTCATTGAAAATATTTAAAAAAATATGTAGGTGAAGGTGCCTAAAAAGTGATGACGGAAGACTATTCTAGCATTTTTAAAATTTTCGACTGTAATTTTCGCCTAATCTGCTGCACTTTATGTTCTGAGGAAGATTGCAGCCTACTTTTTATCCCGCTTACTAAAAGGGTTTAACACAAATTTTTTTCTTGTGTTTTATCGAGGTAAATGATAGGTTTTTATAAAAAACATATTTTTCCGACAAGCTTTTATTTGTAAAGGCTATTCCCAGCAGAATTTTTAAAAAGTACTATACATATAGTTTCCAAGTTTCCGGTTTCATCATCAGATCATGTTAATAATTTCTCATTGTCATACACATGTATCTAAAATTTCAGCTTAATCGGTAACCGGGATGTGGTTGGTGGATGTTAGTAAGTTAATTTAGATTTTGTCTATAATAAAAGAAGCCCAAGTTACTCCAGAATACATCAGCTACCTGCCAGTGAAAGTCCCGTCAACATCGGCTCAGTCATTTCAGAGTTTAGCCGAAACAAACAGACAGACAAAAATTATAATAAAAACATTTTGATATATGTACCTTATATGTATACATTCATGCAAAGTAGTTATTTTAATATTACCAACAGACACTCCAATTTTATCTATTTGTACAAAGTATTAGATTACATTTCGGATAGAAAGCCATTGTTGTATCAAAACAGCTGCGCTAAAGTATCCGGTATAGATGTTGTCGCATATTAATTCTTGGGATAATGTAGTAATTGAGGTTATTGTCCAACTAGCTTTACTTTGCTATACAGACATTATATTTGATGCATCAGTGAACGTATTCCTGGTGCTAGAACGCTAATGATAGCCATTGTGATTTTCCTATATTTTTTTAAATATATAAATATTCCTGGGCAAGTTACATAAATTGAATCTCACCTCAAAGTAAGCAAATTATATGCTTGTGTTATGGGTGTTAGTCAACGATACTAATACATAGAAATACTTAAATAGATACCAGAATAAATTTAATAAACACCCAGACCCGGAAATGCAGACATCGAAATGTTCATCACACAAATGCCTGCCCCCGTCGTCAATCGAACCCGAGCGTCGCGGTTGATCGATGTAGTTAGGCGTGTACGCTAGCCACTCGACCAACGAGGCGGTTATCCTAACAAAAAAAGTATCTTCACGCCCATATCCCCGAAGAGGTAGGCAGAGGCACAACCAGGACACCCACGACTAGCTGAAGATACTAAGTCCCATAATGTGATAGGTGGCAAGCCTATCGCCAACCGGACCATTTCCAATCCCGACCAACATTTTTTTATTAGAAAATTGGAAAAATCCAATTTTCTTTTTGTTGGCCGACCCGGGATTTGAACCCGAGACCTCATGCAGTCAAGTCCAACACCCGGACCGCTAAACCACAGAGGCGATCAATCCTAACAAGAGTACGTAATGTTCCATAGACGTCAAGTGCTTCCTACAACTTGTTTCAATTTACATAGCATTCAAATTCTTGAAGTAAAAAATTAAAAAAAAATCTTCTATTGCAGGTTTCGTTCGACTTCCTAGTGAATTTAAAAGTGCCATTCATCAAAATTGGTTCCGGTGATTCGAACAACTTATTGTTCTTGAAGTACGCGGCCTCCAAAAAGATTCCGTTGATAATATCCACTGGAATGGTTGATAAGCAAGCAGTGAAAACTATATACGATATAATATCAGCTCAGCACAAGCAGTTCTGCTTGCTGCACTGCATCTCAGCGTATCCTGTGCCTTTTGAAGACTGCAATTTGACTGTCCTGCAAGATTACAAGAACACATTTGATGTACCAGTTGGATACTCTGGACAAGAACTTGGAACTGCTGTAGCTTTGGGTGCAGTTGCTCTAGGAGCGAAGGTAATTGTTTAATTTGGTCGTTATCATTTATCTGATGCTATTGACAGTTTTTCGGGGGAATTTCCCTCGTATTGGTCCGGGTCTCTGTAAAATGGACCATGTGCCGTCCTGTCTGGTAGGTTGTAAGAGGCGAGTAAAGGCGAAACAGGTCATTACCAACAAGACTCTGCTACTCTGCAGAAACTGGTCCGGTTAAGGATCCACCGCCTTACCTATTCTTGCCGCCATTATAACAGTATTACGTTCCTAACGGAGGTTAGGATAGCCGGTAGACTTGCACAATTGGCCAATACCCCGACCATAGGATAGTCTATAGGCTTCAGTAATCTATTATCATTGTGCTTGTTTGAAATCTTTTGCCATAAAAAAGGGTAACGACCCTATCGCCTGCTGGTAGTAATCTAGTAGTTTAGGTTGCTGGATTACTCGACTTGTAAAGTCAGTCATAACTAGGTGGTGTAGTACTGAGGCCTGCTCTGATTGGTACCACTACCTTACCTAGTCCAGGGGATCGCTCATGCCATGTTCTGTGCTGAGGGGAAGAGTGGCCGGTAGGCTTCTATACCTAGTCCAAGAATTCGGCTATAAGATAGATTTCTATGGTGTCTTTAGGAGATGGCTGTCTCACCAGAGCTAGGAGTGAAGATCTATTAGTTTGTTCTATATTTCATGACAAAGTTATATCTATCACTAGCATCTAAAATTAAACAAATCCAGTGCTATTATGGATCACATCACATTACCTTTAAACGAATGGATCAATTTTGTTTATTTTTTTTTGTTGTGTAAAAAAAAACCAAGAAAATTACAGGGAAAATAAGAAAAACAATGCCTTAATCCATGCAAACTGTAAGTAGCTGGTTATGTGAAGCGGGTCGGCTAGTATTTAATGATTAAACTCATAGCTCCGTCCTAAGTGTTGGTCCAACGTGTAAAGGTCAACTTGTCAGGATTTTAGTAATTGTGAGCATATTCGTAGCAACTAGTGAGATCCGATCTAGGTTTAGTCCAATGTGTACAGTGGCCATTACATAGTAGGTACAATGATCTTGGGCATATGAAAACCATACACAAACAGTAGACAACACTTACTTATCTAGAACTATTAATTAGCCTTAAAGATTTGATATTTTCCATCGTCGGCGCTTGGTAAAACTTCTAAATATTCATATTTTTAAACAAAGAAACACTTGTACTGTTTTACTATAACTTGTAATTTATTATTTTGTAAATAGTCTACCGGTTTCGATCATACAGCATCATCAGGGCTAAAACTTAAACCACTAAACAATATTTTTGATTTGTTATTTCTTCTTCACGCCCATATCCCCGAAGAGGTAGGCAGAGGCACAACCTGGGCACCCACGACTAGCCGAAGTCACTAAGTCCCATAATGTGATAGGTGGCAAGCCTATCGCCAACCGAACACATTTCCAATCCCGACCAATATTTTTTTAAAGTCATTTACCAACATTTTTGACTTTGTAATTATTTGGAAAATAGTAACAATAAATATTATTAAAACTTTTTATATACTACAAAAAGGTTCATTTTCGATCAAA
>NJDD01001707.1:726657-744038 GCA_002245505.1 Calephelis nemesis | reverse complement strand
GTGCCCGTGCCACTGCCAGTCATACGAGCGTCGGCCCGACTGCCGCCAGCGCCGACAGTACCATCACACCCGAAACCCATTTACCCACCCCTCTATACTTCAGACGCTTTACGCCAATATCGCTTTTTCATCATTAAACGCGCATCGTACTATTTGTTTTCAAGTTCACAAAACATTCGGGGCAGCCTCTTGGTACGCTTCCGTCGTCTATGTAGGTCACCCGGTACGCTTCGAGCGAGATATTTTTATGTTCGGACTGCGGTGCAGACGTATGACCGCCTTGGTCACGTTAGTTAAATTGATCTTAATGCCGTAAACTCATTCCATATACTAGTTAAATGCTCAATTAAAAATAGCTCGGTCTTTTCTCAGTGATTATGTGAATGTGAGGTGTGTAATTAACGGTATTTAGTTGTGTTATCGTTCTGCATTTTCCAAATTCGTGACGTTCCAAAATGCATCACCTGTATCCTTTAGCTAAGGGGGATCCCATGTGTCCCCTCGGGTTTCACCCTCAAGTGCGATGGCCGACACGCTGCAAGCGTTGCTTTCGTGATTACAAGGAGCATGGCGGCCGCAAGAAAGAGGATGACTTTGCTGCCTCCACCCCAAGCCTTTCTACCTGGAACTCGCCGTCCTCACGGTTAGTTCCGTTTCTTCATAAGTAGGTATAGCTTTAAGAAAACTTTATGACAAGTGACTAGAAAATTATGGACTTCAAATGACAGACTGTTTCATTTTCACGTTACAGTCGATCTTATAAATGACTTGTCATATTTTGACACGTTTAAATATCTGCTTAGGGGGGGCGTCCATAAATTACGTGAGGTGTTTTTTTACATTTTCTGAGTTGTATAAAGTCGAGGTATGAATGAATATATTTTCTTTTGAAGGAATGAGTAAATGATCTTCGTCGTATTGCGATAACGCTTAAGATTAAATCTTCAGCATAGATGAAGTGGACCAAAATAACATAACTTTTTTTTGTGATTGAAGCAAAAAAATTGCGTGATATTTGTCCTCTCTCCAACGTAAGATTAGGTGAATTGAATCGACCCCCTCCCCCCCTTAAACATCTCACGTAATTTGTGGACGCCCCCTTGTCAATGAAAGTGAATGGAAAATAAAAATTTACCATTTTTTAGTAGTTTAGAAACTGTAAGTGGATAAAATAGAACAAACAATCAGTCACATTTTAAAATATACTATTTTGTTAAAAAACCGTAAGAGAGTTTATTTTATCGTATAATATGACGCATATTTAACACTTTTTTGAATTGGTTTATAGGCTAACAAATAGCGTAGCATTTGTGTACCTACAATAGATTTTGTATGCTAATATTTAGGCAACCCATCAAATTGGAGAGCTCATCTTGTCTTATTGCGAAAAGCTTTAGGTACATATTTCATCTTTCAATTATAAGACTTGAGTTAGGAGAGCGAAAAAGCACATGACTCACATGACGATCAACGTCCGTGGCTTATAGAACATAGATAATAAAGATTTATCGATAAATTACGTTAGGTGTTTTTTTTTAATTGTCTGCAATGGTGAGATGTCGTGAGATTTTAATTAAACCCCTCCCCATCCCAAAATCTGACGTGAGATTTTTAAAATGTGGATTGTGAATTGTGAAAATAAAGGACGGACTATACTGCAAATTCTGATTAAATTGATCTATTTGGTATAAAACAAATGATGAATGCGTGGAGTGACAGTCATATTCGTAATAATTTCATTCGTACTTCGATGTATAACGTCGAAGTACAAATGAAATTATTTTCTTTCAAACGAATTAGTGAATGATCCTGATCGTATTAAGATTGCGCCGAAGATTAAATCTTAAGAATGACGTACAATCTGGAATTAATGGACCAAAATAGTTCCTTTTTTTCTTTCAATAAAAAAAATGCGTGATATTTGCACATCTCTAACGTCAGATTGTATGAGATTTGCCTTGACCCCCTCCCCCTCCCCTAAACATCTCACATAATATATGGATGCCCCCTAACAGGATTGTAAGACCCAATGTGCAAGCATACCATAAGTCGAATCATGATCCATAAGCCATTTGTTATAAAAGCTCGTCTATTTTTCTACGTTAATGTGCTGACGTTTAATCATTCTTCCGACAAAACCGTAGCAAGTTTACGAGGTTTTATAATACCTTTCTGTAAAATAGTTTAGGAATTATATACCCTGAGTAACTCGAGTCGTTTGCTCTTCAAGTTTTGGCTTGTAGGAGCATAGTCAGGGGCCCTACCATGAACGCTTATAGCAGTATTCTTTCCATCTTGCTAAATGTCTGCCTTTATAAGCAACTTTATGGTATACGTCATAAGGTTGTCTTTCTCGACTGACAATTAGTATTGTTGAAATAGTACTGTTTGAAGTGCTTATAGTAACCCCCCTGATCTATATTAAAAGAAGCCTCGCAAGCATAAGCTAAAACAGCAAGCGGTTTGTAAAGTATGAAATATATCTCATACTCTTTAAAAATAATCCTTATACAGGTTGATGTCACAAGTTATGCTTCGAGTTTTTGAAATGAAAACTTCTTTAACAGCGCTGCTCACTTTTTTGGATTGGGTCAAAACTTCTAAACTTGGGTCAGGACACGTGACCTGAAATTTACTAAGAAGAGAATTCATAAAACGGTTAGGGAGCTTGAGCGAATGTTTGTGTTGTCATGTTTGTATACGATAGCGCAATAAATAAATATTCTATTCTACTAAGTATATAAATGATAGTACTTTCATACTGATAATTAAAGCAATTCGCCCAAAATTATTCCCTAACCATTCCAAAATATCAAAAATGCACAAAGTTAATATTGAAGTTTTCACTTCTGCCAGCACTCTCGGAGTGCAACCCGACGTTTTTTTTATTATTGTTTATAATAATGTAGAATAATAAATATAATATAATAGTATAATAATGTATAATGTACTCGTATATAAATGTATAATAATGTATAATGTAGAAGAATACCAAAGAAACGATTAGCAAAACCGACATATAATTTACTCTATGGATAGCGATAGTATAAGTATACATAAATATCTCTAGGCAAATTACTCAAACTGATGTAACCCCATAGCAAGCAAAATACATAAGCATAAAATCATGGCTAATACATAGAAATACTTAGATACCAGGATAAATTTAATAAATATCCAGACACGGAAATGTAGACATCTTTCTGTCTTAAATGACTGCTTCGTCGGGAAACCTAACTCAAGCCTCGTAGCTGGTCGATGGAGCTAGCCATGTAAATACGCTAGACCTTCGACCAACGAGGCGTTCAAAATGACCAGTATAAATTTAATGATACTATATAAACATCTATATTCATCATAAAAATGCCTGTCTCTCTCGCGAAGCAAAGGTCTTGATGGTATTAGACGTGTACGCTTACTTCTTAATCACCGAAGTCAGAGTATGTCAAACTAAAAACAGCCTTTTTTTCACGCCGCCTAGAGACACCAAAGGTGATAGTGGGCCGTTGTCAATCTGAGGTCGGGATGTTAGGCCTCGAGCAAAAGTAAGTTTATTGGCTACCTTACCCTCCAAACCGGAACACGTCATGACGTTATGGCGGCAGGAATAGGTAAGGTAGAACCAATCCCGGTTAAGTGACAGTAAGCCTATGCTCGCTTTTTACGAGCTGCCTGGCAAGGAAGGCAGATAGTCTATTCTGCAAAGGAGCCCGGACCAATACGGGGATTAGTTTTTTCAAAGGCGTCCAAGTTATATGTGTGAATTGTCTAACGTAGTTAGCAGAATGCAGAGATAAACTTCTTGGTTCTTGTACGCAGGATATTCACCAAGTAAGGACGATATGTAATTGCCTCGTCTACTAAGTTTTGCAAGTTAATGAAATATGTACAAGGGCCAAACAAACCCAATATGAAGAAGTTATCACCCTAGTTTTTTAATTAAATAACAGCAGATACTGATTGACCACAATTTGGGACTTATTTGACGTTGCTGCATTTACTTACCACTGGTGGTCGCCCATTGGTCGGAATTCGACCATAATAAATTTGAATATCTTGTTGATAGAACGGCATCTTTATTTTTCAAGACCAACTATTTTGTTATCATCAATATATTTGTTTCTGTGTGTCAAATGCATGGTAGTGTGGGTAATGTTTTATTTATTGATTTAATGTACTTTATAAGCGGTATTTTTGAAAAATATTAGCGTTCTGCACTTCTCCTACACATAAACTATAAGTGTGCCAAATTTTATACTCCTACGTACGCGCAATTTTCGTAAAAAGGGATCCAAAGTTTTGGCATCATGTATTAATATTATGATTACGTATTTACTTGTTATTAGATGCTTTATAAAAAAGCAATAAGCAAGCAGCCCCTGATGGTAAGAGACCATATAATAATATGATACTGGAGCTTCTCTATTTTATGGACAGGATCTTACGCCATGTGTGCAACTGCTCCAGTTATTCTAGCCTTCAGCATAGTATAGCTACAATGAGTATCGACGACATGGTAACAGGAATAGGCACATCAATGTACCAATCCGGCTTACGGATCCGAAATAAAAAATGCTGCAAAACAATGGTTATACCGAAAAGGATTTCCTCTTCTCTGAAATTTTAAACTTCAATAAAATTTTTAACAAATAAAATGTTACAGCAAATCGGTCAAAACGTCCTTGAGCCTTTGTTGAAATGAAATGTCGCTCAGGTATTGTGGTATTAACGTTATTGTGATTACCTAACCGCCTGGCTAGTCGCTGATCTCTGCATCATTAGCATATATACAGAAAAAGAGAAACATATTTTGTACATTTTTATGGGCCTAACTTTTGTTACTAAATTGTCTTAGGTAGTACTAATAGCTCATAAGGTTATTAGGAGTAAGAAAATAAATTAGGCAATGGATACCTTGATTGCTGTTCTATCCTATTCTGCTGGTCTCCAAAGAGGCTTCCTCCTACCCTAAAGGTTGCAGTTGCATTTCTTGTTTGATTCAGTGAAAAATTATATTTCGTTATATAAAAGTTATGATAACTGTTATTTAACTGTTTATAATAATGTTTACTGCCAAAGATTATTATTATTAACTCTTTATAGTACCTACACAACAAAAATTACAGAAAAACATGAGACTAAAAAAAGCTTGAATACTTAATTCTCTCTATGAATAATCTCTATAAACTCGAATGAATTAGTAAATGTATTGTCTCCAGTGTAGATGATTTAATTAAGTAACTTAGTAGTATTTAAAGTTTTTATTTCATTATATTTTTACCGTTTTCCGTATGGTCTTAAACTGTATTTAGCGGTGCCCTATAAATTTTGCCCAGGGCGCTGGTACTGCCAAAACCGACACCGTTTGCCTCTGCTACTACTAATCTAGTCGCCTCTGCTACTACTAATCTAGTCTGATTATAGATCTTAAAAATAAGAAAAGCAACCTCGGAATGCTTATTAGCACTGTTTGGACTCATTAGAATCGTCTTAATGATGCATATCTCCCAGTTGTTTAACTGTACTTTTGTTCGTAGACTGCAACACTAAAAAGCTATAAGTAAGACGCATCTCACGCCAATGTGTGGGCTTTTTCGTGTTACCGAATAAATCTATCAACGTTAACAAACTGCAGTCTTAAAATAAAGTTCAATTTGTCTCACAGGGCGTTGACTATAGTTCGTCTCCTAAAGTGATATTTAATGGTGATTAACCACAAAATGTGTCAATATATTAGTTTCCTAAACTTAATTTTATATTTTTTATGTTTTAAAATTGTTCCCCGTGTTGGTCTAGGGTTCTTTGTAGAATATACTATCTGCCATCCTGCCAGGCAGCTCGTAAAAGGCGAGCATAGTTTTACCGTCACTAACATCGTGTCATCTGACTAGGTGGTAGAGTTTCGCAGCGACTCGTCCGTATTGGTACGACCGCCTTATCTGTTCCTGCCGCCATAATATATCTACTTGCACTTGACGTGTTCCGGTTCGGAGGGAAATGTAGCCGGTAAACTTAATTTTGCTGGAGGCCTTACATCCCTGCCTCAGATTAGCAACGCATCAATACCACCTTTCGTTTCTCTAGGCAGCGTGAATTTCTTACAATCAGGAAATCCGTCTGCTTGTTTGCCTTCAGTTATCATGTTTTTTTATTCGTGGAAATTAAAATAAAATTCCCAAATTAAACATATACCCTATGTTACTGCAGTACTAAATAGAAAAGACCAGCTGTCTTCTTGCCTGGCAGCAATATCTTTCCAAATAAAGTAAAGTATTAAGTACCTATAAAATTAATACTGAGTATACTAATACTAGGTAGGCAGGCATATAATTTGTATTACAAAATACTTTTTTTGGGAAAATACAACAAACACGGTTCTCTTAATGGTAAGAGATACATGGCTTGGCTATAAGCACTATGGATATTATAGGTGTTTCCCTTATTGGTCCAGGTCCGCTGGGTATGATAGACCATCTACTTCTCAACCAGGCAGCTGGTAAGAGCTTAATATAGATTAAAATATAATGTCATTATGAATAACACCACTGCTGGTAGAGTGCTGTGCAGCAACCCGGGTAGAGGTCCCCCGAATTACCTATTCCCAACGCCTCTTATTCCGGTCTAAAGAGTAGGATAGCGATACTTGCGCATTTGGACTCAGGACAGCGTCGCACTTGTAATATCTATGGTGTCTATAGGTCATAGTTGTGATGTCAGTAATACTATATGATCCTTGATTGACCGTACGAAAGTAATTTCAACCAGCTACAGGCGATAGTCTGCTGTATCGATAATGATAACAGTGATAATGAAATAATAATGATAGATTTGCAAAATATGGATAATAATAAATCGTCCGCCTTACCTATTCCTGCCGCCATAACGTCATGACGTGTTCCGGTTCGGAGGGTAAGGTAGCCGGTAAACTTACTTTTGCTCGAGGCCTAACATCCCGACTTTAGGTAGGTAACGCACCATTACCACCTTTGGTGTCTCTAGGCGGCGTGAATTTCTTACAATCAGGAAATCCGTCTGCTTGTTTGCCTTCCTATATCATAAAAAAAAACTCGTTGCAAAATGACTTACCTACTATGGTGATATATAATACTTTCCAAGGACGTCGCCTAGAGGCAAGAGGGGCAGTTGCCCTCCCTTAGAGATTCTAAAAAAAATGATAATGCAAACAGTCTTATGTCTTTAACTTGACTTGATCGATTATTCGAATACTTTTTCTACTAGTATGCTACTATTTAGAGCGAAATGCAAGGCAAGTCAAAAAGTCGAGGGGCACGAGGCTCCCGATTGAACCCCACAATACATATTTTTCTCAATCTCCGTATCAACTTGCCCCCATCTAGGCCATGGGCTGGCGTTGCTCTTGATACTCTGTTATTCTATGCCTATGGTTCGTGAAGATATGTATGTCCATGTTTTAGAACTATACCTTCAAATATGGATTCCGTTTTTCATTCATTCATTTCTTCATTCCGGATTTCTAGTTATTAGGTCACTATATCCTGACTGTTGTTATGTATTTTTCAAACTGCAAAATTTATGACTAAAAAATAAGGGATGACTTATGACGAAAAAATTTGAATTTCAAATTCAAAAACAAAAACGATACATAGGTAATACAAACCTCAAACCGTCCATCATCTCAGTCCAACAACTTATGATAAGTGTAAACAAATAAACATCATCATAATATCATCATTCTAATACTAACAAAGTAATTTTTTTCGGTACTCAGATACTTTAATGATCATGCTTTTGTTAACGTGTTTGATTTTAAGATATAAACAGGTAACAAAGGAATAGCCGTTGCACATGGATCTATAAAAAGTGAATCGTGGCACTATTCCAAATATCTAAATGTTTTCTCGAATTGTTTTCAGTGTGTACGTTAAAAGTGATATATTGACGTAATGCGCACGCGCAGCTCAATACGCATACGGATCTTCCATTCTTTTATGACTAAATTTAAGTGTACTCATCGTTTAACTGCATTTTCTTTTTATGAGATAGTACTCTTCTGTTGGTAAAAAATAAACTTCGCTTATAGTCACTAAGACTAATGCGCCCTAAGGACGGGAAATTAGGCTATTTTTATATGTTTACTTGTACCGTCCAGCGTCATGATATTGGCGGGCACTGGTGGCAGGAAAAAATTAGGTGATGGTACTTATCCGGATGAGGTACTGCACGACTCTATCATTATACAGATTTTGTATCTCACAAAGGCTCTAATACTTGTGGGAAATGCCTATTTGTATATTGTGTCAGTATGTGAGAGAGAATACACAACTTTAGGTAAATGTAACGCAATATAGTAATTATTAGGTTAATAATAATAGAGCCCGCTCTACATGAACTGTAGAAGTTGTACTTTTCGTTACCCCGTGTTGGTCCGCGCTCCATTGCAGAATAAACCATCTGCCAACAGCTCGTAAAAGGCGAGAATAGGCTTGCAGGACATTTATTATTAACTTTATTATGTAGTAGAAGAAGAATTATATCTATTTATTAATCATTTCAATTTTTATTCAAACTCAATTATCAACATAAGTATGCATAGTAGGTAGGCACAGGTACAATTTAAAAACGTTAAATTGTCAATTAATAATAATAGAAAACTCTTTATTGTACAACTAAAACATAAAATTGTTACATATTACAATAATAAAAACATATTTTATACAAAAGGAGGTTTTATAGCTAACAACCGACCTCTTCCAAACAACCAACGTTTAGAAGAAAAGTACATCAAAATAAGGAGAAGGTACAGTATCTGTTGATAAATTAATTTAAATAAATTTTAATCTATATATATAAAAGAAAGTGGTGTTAGTTACACTATTTAGAACTCAAGAACAGCTGAACTGATTAGACTGCAAATTGGTGGGGAGGTAGCTTAGAACCGGGAGAAGGACATAGGATACTTTTTATTTTGTTCAATTTTGAGGAAACTGGGTAAAACAACATTTTAATTTTTCCCTTACAAACTGAACGGGCGGAACGAAGTTCGCCGGAATAGCTAGTTTATAAATAAAAGTTAAAACAAAAAAGATATATATGCACGTTAAATTACCATTGCACTAATGCACGAAAATACCTACATATTTTTGGTCGCAACTTGTTATTGTGTAAAAAAAATTACTTACACGCTCATATTCTTGAAGAGGTAGGCAAAGGCACAACCACGACTAGCTGAAGACACTAAGTCCCACAATGTGATAGGTGGCAAGCCTATCGCCAACTGGGCACATATCCAATCACTAGTAACATTTTTTTTAAGTTGGAAAAACAAAATTTTTGTTTCGTTGCCTGACCCGGGAATCGAATCTCATGCAGTCAAGCCCAACACCTGGACCGCTAGACCACAGAGGACAATGAGAGTCCATTACGTTATTACATATATCTATATATATTAGGTATGTATTAGGTACACTTTAAAAACGTTCTAAATTGGTAATCCAATTTCCATTGAGTTTGATCATCCACATCGCTAATAGGTAGGTACGCGTGAATACATATTTTTGGTCAAAACTTTTATATTGTTACAAATGTCTCTTTCCTTTACCAGAGTCATCCACTTGTTATTGTGTAAAAAAACTAGCAATATATCTCTATCTAATAATAATACAATTAATATAAAGCTCTACATTAATACATTTCCGCACTCGTAAATTACTAAGTGAATTATATCAGCCTTGGCATTGTCAGATTATGTCAGAACATCGTCTGTTGGAATTCTGCCGGAATGTGAATTTTACACACGTTGAAGAGCATTCCGTCTCTACTTTATGCAATTAAAATCCTTTATTGCACTAAATTTATGTACAAAGATGATCTTGAAGCCAGTAATATTTTCTCCCAGTTTAGCCTGAGTGTTTGAAAATAATACACACTCTTTCACTTATAATATTTAACTTAGGTGCACAAAGGTGGTCTTATCGCTTCAGAGCGATCTCTGCCAAACAACCTTATAGTTAATATGTTTCATAAGCATGAATTAAAATTTTGATCAAATATCATATATGCAATTAAATAATTTTCATCGTAACTCGCAAGATATACTTACAAAAATCCCTTTAATGCAGAAAAGATTATTATGAATTCTTTTTTTACTGCCATGACTCGTAAACACTGTATGTTTTTTTTTTTGTATATTTGTTATGCGATTACTCGGGCAATAGCCAATCGATTTTAAATGGTATTTTTTAGAAAGATAGGTCATGATACTGAGGTGGTCCCATATTAGTTTTGTCATGATCTGAATAGTGGTTTTAAGTTATAACAGAGATTAGTAAATACAAGTGGTCGCCCATTGGTCAAAATTCGAACAAAATACATTTTAATATCTTGTTAATAAGAACGCCATCTTTATTTCTCAAGACCAACTACTTTGTTTCCAAACTTTTTAGTGCGCCATCTGTGATCTTTTATCGATATCATCAATATATTTGTTTGTGTGTGTAAAATTTGTGGTAGTGTCGGTAATGTTTTATTTATTGATTTAATGTACTTTATAACCATTATTATTGAAAAATATTAGCGTTTTGCACTTCTCCGACACATAAACTATAAGTGTGGCAAATTTCATACTCCTCCGCTTGCACATTTTTTTTAAAAAGGGGTCTAAAGTTTTGGCATCACGTATTAATATATAGATATAGTCTTTAGTGAAACTTAATAGTAAACTTAATATACATAAATTTTCCACTAATCTTGACCCCCTCAATCGTCAATTATGAGATCGCCAAGATAAGTGAATAATGTATGCATTATTAAGTGAAACTCAAAATTTATTAGTATATAGGATGTTAATAAAATTAATGTTGAACCATTTCGGAAACTTTTGCTTTGTTCTCTCTTCTCGCTCAGTACCGTCCAAAATCCTGAGTAGCGCACTTAGCAGAGCATCAACATTATTTTTAACCCCCACGCAAAAAGAGGGGTGTTATAAGTTTGACGTATCTGTATGTCTGTGGCATCATAACTCCCTAACGGATATAGCGATTCAATTTAGTTTTTTTGTATTAAGGGTAACTTAATATGTGCGTGTGTTCTTAGATATGTTTGATGAAATCGGTTGAGCCGTTTAAAAGTTATGTGGTGTGAAAGTGGAATTTGTGTGAAGATGTGAAGATTAACCGAATGTCTGCAAATATACTCGGAAGGGGTTAAGTTCTTGTGCCCCGACACAATTTTAAATTTTAATTTTAATTTCATTATTCTGAAATTATGTTTTTGTTTGCAGGAGTCGTGAAGATGACAACAGCGCAGTCGGGGAGAAGGCGGGCCGAGGGTGGGCCTCATCATCGAATCTCAGTTCGATCGAGCCCTCAAAGAAGGATGCCTTCTCCACGGGTACCTAACTATGTCATTTTTCTGTAACTATACCGATCAGTTAGCCTGCTCTGAGTACTTACCATGGACTGTTAAAGAAGTATTTTTTATATGATAAAGGAAGGCAAACAAGCAGACGGATTTCCTGATGGTAAGAAACTCACATCGCCTAGAGACACCAAAGATGGTAATAATGAGTTGCCAACCTTAGGTCGGGATGTAAGGCCTCGAGCAAAAGTAAGTTTACCGGTTTCTTTATCCTCCGAACCGGAACACGTCAAAGGTAAGCGCTAATGTTATGGCGGCAGGAAAAGGTAAGGCGGACCGGAAGGTACCAATCCGGGCGAGTCGCTGCAATACTATACCACCTAGTAACCATGAACTGTTAAAGAAGTATTGTTTTCATGTATCTATGTCCACTTATAACAATTTATGGCATAATATGTCATGGTGGTATAATTTGGTAGAACATTGTGCCGAAATATGCCAGAGTCTGGCGTAGTATTTATTCCTAATGACTGTCGTATTTCGGTTCGAATGGTAGGATACATGCAGGTAGACTTGCATAATAAGCCTAACGCCAAGACAGCGATGCACCTTTAACTTCTACGGTGTCCATAGGCCATTTTTTTTATAGTGTGGAAAATCCCCCCGGATACCCACCGCTCTCGGGGGAGAACGGCGGGTTATGTCGGACTCGAACCGACTAAAAACCACACTATGACCTTCCTGCCGCCCGGCAAGGAGCGAGATGGGGTCGCGTTGGCAATCACCATCTCGCTCCGCGGCTACGGCCCGGTCCTTACCGGGCCTCCTCCCGCGCTGAAAGAGGAGCGACTCCGGCCACTGGAGTCGCCCCCCAGGCGTGCGAGGCCGTGCTGGCCAGTGGAAGTCCCCCGACTCCCCCCGGCAGCCCCGCATCGGAAGCACTTTGAAGGCGGATGAACCGCCTTCTCGCGCCCCCGGTCCGCCTGCGCCGGAGCGGGCCTGAGTTGGGATCGACCTCCCGGGCCCGCTCCGCGGTCTTCTTTTGCGTCATCACATCTTCGCAAAAGGAGACCACCGCTTGCCAGGACCTGTCAGTACCGAGCATAGCGTTGACAACGCCCGGCAGCGAGAGGTCCTCTCCTACGATCGCTGAGAGAGTACGCCGCTGTTGTTCGAAGGTGACGCACTCTCTCAGCGTGTGGGACGCCTTATCTTCTGGCGCCCCGCATTCGTGGCAGGCGGGGGTCGCCTCCCGTCTCGCGATCTTGTGCAGATACTTTCTGAAGCATCCATGTCCGGAAAGCACCTGCACAAGTCGGAACGTCAACGGCCCGAACCGCCGCTGCAACCACCCTCGGAGGACCGGTCGGATAGCCTCCACCGTCGCCTGTCCAGGGACAGGTGGGGCTAGGTCCTCCACGGTGTCCATAGGCCACGGTTATCTCTTATCAACAGCATGATGTCCATTGGCCTTTCTCAAAATATAAAAATGGTGGTCTTTCTCCCATAATATTTAATATTATTATGTTAATAGTTCATGGGAAGGCCCCTGACACCTTTCTTTCTTTTCTTGTTCTCTCTCCTACCATCTCTCTTTTAAGTATTTTCTTAAAGCAAAATTATCTTAGTAATGCAATATGCAATTAAGAAATAAACGACCGTTTTTTTTACCACACCCCTACTAATAAATGAAAGCCGATTTTCGCGCCCTTGGTTTCCTTGTTAAAACTTTGCAAATATATGCATGGCCCACGACGGTAATAATCTGTTGTATTCACTTCAGGGAGCTAAAAATACATACTCGGAATAACTTCATGTTGGATTTAATAATTGTAGATGAAATCAAATGCAATGTTTAGTTTTACCACATACAGCGTTATTTTGAAAGGACCGGCCAAAATTTAATGTAAGGCTTAAATGGCTTTTTAAATATTATTGCCTAATTGTAATATTTACTAAACATTTATCTAAAACAGTCCGCAAAAATGCCTCACTTGTCACGCTGTGTCGTACCTAGTACGAGTCATAACGTCACCAGCCTGCGAATGCGACTGTGGTCGGTGGGAATCATGTTATAACCGTATACCTTGTATTTTACGTCGGATAAAAATTATGAATTGATATCTTTTTTATAGATCGAAAGTGTTATCGATTTTAACCATTTCTCAAAATTTGGCTGGTGCTTTAGATGTAACCCTGTATATGTATAATAGATTTCCTGACAAGCAATGAAGTTCATTTTTAAACAGTATTGCAAAGCAACCTGGCAATTTTTTTGATAGTAGGAAATAAATGTTTTGAGCCAGGTTCAGATTAGCAATTGGAGCCTAGAACAGATTTTTGTCTGCCTACCACTACTACTACTACTACTACTACTACTAGTAGTAGTAGTAGTTTAGAAAGCAAAAATGACACCGAACCACTAGTAACCCTTTCTCCAAACCCGATCACAATAAGCACACACTGACTTTATTATACATCAAGATATTCATTAGTATTATTATTTACTACATTTACATTTGGAATTATGAATTATGAAAGTAACATGAGTAATACAAGAGCAGGCGGGCGTGAGTGACGAAATTAAGTATATTTCCCTCCACAGGGTTAAGTAAAACGAACACATCGTGGACGTCGACTCCTGACCTAGGTGGCAATGAACATGAAACCACAACTGCCATCACAGTCAATTTGAAACTGCCCAAACGGAGAAGTACGGGACCACTCCCATTGGATACGGGACAACCAGGTAAAAACATATTTTTGAAGTGAAAACTTCTTTAGCTTTTTTAGAATGGGTAAAAACTTGTCAACTCGCGTCAGCACGCGTGACCTGATTCGTAAGACAAAAGTTTGTAAGACGGCGCAGGGCGCTTGCACGAATGTTCGTGTTGTCATGTTTGTGTACGTAAATTAATTTTGTATTCTACCACATCAATGATAGTAGGTACTTTCATGCTGATAATTAAAGCAATTGTGTAAAATTTCCTAACCGTTCCGAAATATCAAAAATGCGCAAAGTTAATATTCAAGTTTTCACTTTTGCCGGCACTCCCGGAGCGCAACTTTTTTTTTAAATTTGGTTTCTATAAAGAACTTTAATCCGTTAGTATAACCATTGGTAGTTTGCGTAAAAGTAACAAAGCGTTGCTCATAGTTACAAAAAATGTTTTGAGTTTACAGTTGATAGCAATTGACCGTAGAAACTTGTTTTGAGTTAACAGTTGATAACGAGCGACCGTAGTTAGACTTTTTAACTATTCCTACAGAAAAAAATATAATAAGCAAAACGACTCATTTCTTGAATATAGGAACCGGGCATTACACTAAAGCCTCTTCACGCCCATATCCCCGAAGAGGTAGGCAGAGGCACAACCAGGGCTCCCACGACTAGCCGAAGACAATGAGTCCCACAATGTGATAGGTGGCAAGCCTATCGCCAACCGGGCACATATCCAATCCCAAGCAACTTTTTTTTTAATTAGAAAATTGAAAAAACCAAATAATAATATATGTTGCCCGACTTTTGATTCGAACCCGGAACCTCATTCATCTAAATCCAACAACTGAACCGCTAGACCACAGAGGCATTAGTCTTTTTGATGTTTTATAAATATTTTGAGTTAACTACCGGTGACGAGGCACAGTATAAATATGAAACAATATGGAAACTATCTACAAATACTAAAAACGGCGCATTCACAGAAATTTAAGCATCGATAACCCTAAGCGGATTTGGCGGTGCTACAGTTCAGATTATCTGAGATTATCGCCTCTATAGTTTAGTGGTTTGGTGTTTGGCGTTAACTGTACGAAATCTCGGGTCCGATCCCCAGGTCAGACAACTTAAGTAGTATGTTTTAAATTTTCTATTAAAAACAATGTTCCTGGGGATTAGATAAGTGTCCGGTAGGCGATAGGATTGCCACCTATCACATAGTAGGACTAAAGTAGTTTTGACTAATTGTGGTACCTTTGCGGGAATACAAGCGTGAAAATCCTTATTTTTTTTAGTTTGCACAAAAGCTACTGCCCGTTAGATTCCTTGAACCCACTGCCGAAAACATTATGAACAAAGAACAAAATAGTATACAATTACCAAATTATGTACAACCCTTTCTCCTCGAGGATGACAAATTGAAAATAAGTATTTACTTTTAAGTAGGTAGACTTAAAAGTAAACGTGGAAAACATATTCCTAAAAATTGAAGAAAATTAATTGTAAGCTAAACGTTAGATAGAAGTTAGCATTAGAAGTTAAAATATATGGGACATTGGTGGTAATTCTGCTGTTCAGAAACTAAACTTATTTCAGATGCATGCTATCTTTTTCAAATGAAACAAAAACAAAAGAGATAGAACATTTTAGACATATCAGATTAGTCCGAACATGTCAAATTATGATGATTTTAATCCGAGTCCGAAGTTCGAAGAGTGAATCCGTTTTCCGAGTGATAGATGAAACGTCAGTAGAAATGAAGTGTACGGTCTAATTTGACAGCGCTAAAGATGTTTTGTCTCTTCTGTTACTTTCGTTTAAAAAAGACAGCGATTACTTAAAATTAATTTAGTAGGTGCCCAACAAAATTACCACCAGCAAATAAATTTAATTATTAAATTAAATCTAATTTGTACGACGCTTATTACCTACGTAAATAAATAGTATGTATATGGGTACATCGCCAACAAACTACTTCACAGTTGGGCAAAACTTGTATGGCGTTATCTAGATATAAATTATTTATAAAAAAAATTGAAACGACTCGTTTCTTGAATGTAGAAACGAAATAGGTAAATGAGAAGCGTTGGCTAAATTACGTATGTGCATTCATCTATAACATATTTCATTTAATTAAGCACAATTGTTTTAAATTGTCCGTCAATATTGTCAATCAAAAACGTCAATCTTAATCCCGGTTTATTTCAAGGAGCAATGACATAGTTTAAAAGGCATTGGAATGTAGGGTAGATATTTTTAAAGATAGAGATCACGCATGTGATGTTTTTGATGATAGGTGGTAATCTGCTATAAACATCGTTGATCATACTGTTGTTATATTGCTATACTATGGTAAGGCCATGTCTATAAGTTTACAGGATATATCTTAATAACTTAGTAACTGATAGTCTGTATTGGGAAAATTAATTTTTTTTCCTATTTTCCCTACAATTTTCCCCGTTTTCTTTTTGTAGGTAAGTATATATCTTCTGACGATAACTAACGCAACAAAAAAATATTGCCAAATCGGTGCATTCGTTCAGGCGTGATCCAGTAATCATGCGGAATGTTTTTATGTATACTGTGAATTTTTATATGTATACTAGCTGTTCCGGAGAACTTTGTTACCCCGTTCTATTTGTATTGGAAAACTTAAAATGTTGTTTTCCTAGTTTCCTATATATAATATGTTATCCTGACTTATGGTTAAAGACGTAAAAAATTTGCAGATTTGGGTTGCCTGTTATTGACCTGGATTGCCAGCTGGAAACAAATATATCAATGCAAGACTTTCACGGGATTAAATAATAGAAAAAAAATATTTTGACAAATGCGCTGTAATATTACAAACACGTTGCAGAGTTAACAAAAATATAAAAATAATGAAAAATATTAAAACAAAATATCTTCACGCCCCTATCTCCAAATAGTAGGCAGAGGCATAATCATGGCACCCACGACTGTTCGAAGACACTAAGTAAAGTAATACTAAGACCCACACTGTGATAGGTGGAATGCCTATCGCCAACCGGTCACATATCCAACTCTGAGCAACATTTTTATTAGAAAATTTAAAAACCAATTTTCTTTTGCCCAAATCGAGGATCCAAACCGGGACCTCAAGAAGTCAAGTCCATCACCTGGACCGCTAGAATATAGCGGCGAATAGATAGAAAATATTCTGTCCAAGATTCTTTAGGCAACCAATTTTTGGTATCAAAAAAAAATCAAAAATGTTTATTCGATTCTTTTTTTGTACATTAACACATTGCGATCGGAGTCTCCTTTTAAGTGCAAGCGCACTTGTGTTAGGTGACACCGCTCT
>NJDD01001707.1:698722-725583 GCA_002245505.1 Calephelis nemesis | reverse complement strand
TAGCAATGATCTTTGAGATCTTTCTAATTCCAAGAACCTAGTTTTGGCTGCCCCACCCCAAACTGGGATATAGTATTCAAGCACAGATTGGACAAGAGAGATATATAACTGTGTCAATAACTTTTTGTCAGCTACATGTCTCATTGTTTTAAACAACCAAGTTAGTTTGCGTGTTCTGGTCATTAATAACTCTAGATGAGGGTACCAGGATAATCGCTGATCAACTACTACACCGAAGTATTTTATATTATTAACTTTAGTTAATTTATTGCATGAACAATTATTACTAAAGTTTTTACAGCTGTGGATCTTTAAAGTTAAACTTGTATTTGGTTGTGATTTATTGTAATTTGAAAAAGTTATAAAATTAGTTTTTTGAATATTGTGCGTATGTATATGGGTACATTCATCACATCATTTTTAATATTATACTAAATTTATGAAATAACTATGTATGAAATATATTACATTCTGTTATCAGCTCGGTGTAGGTCGATGTAAGTTCTGATCTTATACTATTAGTAAAACTGACTGCATAGACCTAAACTATTAGACTACCATCAGCGAATGTTGGGGTCATCTCAGCCCGATGCCAATAAAATTTAACGTTTTTTTTATAAATGTTACATTCTTTTTAACAGAAACAGTGACGATACGTCGGCCATCAGCGTCACCACCACCAACCACAAATTCAAACTTAACTATCAACAAAAACGATTCCCTGGCGGAACGTGTCAGAAAGGTTTGTACTCATGCTTTTAATTATTTAGATATATGCATAGTCAGCAAATTTTCTGTTAGTAAAAGACGACAGTGGTTTGTAGATATCATATACTTTACATGAGTCGCTGTCCTGTTCTGGGCCTAATGTTCACATCTGTCACTTGACCATTACTGGCCTTGTTGGTAATGATTTAAATTTTGTAACGTAGTGGGGTGGCTTAGCTACCACACACCACTATGTTAACAGAAAACAAACAGACAGACCAGTAAACTGGAATCCTGTTGATATAAAAAAATAAAATAAAAAATGTTAACAAAACATTGTAATAAACGCTAGTCTGTACTAGTTTCTGCGGAAGGAGAAAAAGGAAGGGGATAGATGGGCGTGGGATACGTCGGTGGCTCAAGGGTTGGTCGACGGAGCATGGAGCGCAGCACGGAGGACCGCTGCTACGGGCCTCAGCGGCGTAGGAGTAGGAGGACCCCTTGGCGCCTTCCCTCAGCAGCCAGGAGCAGCAGGAGAAGTGGGCCGCTGGGAAGGTGGCTAGAGAGGTACACTGGCCGGGCAGCTACCGCCGGTTCAGGGTCCTCGGGTCCACCACTGAGGAGCGGGCACCAGGCAGCAGGCACCAGGCACCAGGCACCAGATAAGAATTATCAGGCAGCAGTTCCTCCGTTACTTCTTCTTATTGTTTACTCCGTCGACTTATGCCACAATTTGAAGAATTTTGGTAGCATGAGGATCTCAAGCAGACTCTGTGAAATCTAGAAGCAGACTGTTCAACCGAAATGAATTTTGGTTCTACCTATTTAAAATTTGTAAGATAGAACTTATTTATTTTTTAAAACTGGCCAGTGTAGTTACCAACTACAAAGGCCAGCTTAGAAAATAATATTACAATTTGGACCTGTGCTCGCCTCTTACCAGCTGCCTGGCATAGAGGCAGATTTTCTATTTGCCGGACTCAAACCAACACGGTCAGAAACGTACTGACTATAGGCCACTGTGGTCTCTTACCATAAGAAGAACCGTTTACATTCTCACAAAAATATTTCAATAAGTATTTGTAATACATATTTGCCTAATTATAGTATTAACTTTATTGGTTAGGTATTGGACTCTGGCTATTTGGAAAGATGTTATTTGTATGATTGATCTAAATGGGGCATACAAGTGCTCTTGTTTGTTCCCCATTTCGACACAACGTTGCGATGCCCGAAATAACTGAAAGGTTGCCATCAAACTTAGCTTGGCAATGCGCTAGAGTACGATTACGGAAACGTCAAATTATTTCTTATTTATTTAGAATACATACACTTGCACTTGTTATAACATCATAATTATAATGACTACCAAGAAGATGCGGTTTTGTCTGTTTTAATTAGTTATACAGATAACGAACAGTTAACGAAACAGCCTTTTTTGAACCCCGATGGAAATAATATCTTCACGCCCATATCCTCGATAGATGATCAATAGATGTCTGCATTATGGTATCTATGGTATCTATGGTATGGTATCATGGTATCTACTTAAGTATTTATATGTATTAGTATCGTTGACTAACACCCATAACACAAGCATATAACTTGATTACTTCGGGGTTAGATTCAATTTGTGTGATTTGTCCAGGGATATTTATTTATTTATTTATTTATAGTCACTCGTAATGTGATAGGCGGCAAGTGTACCAACCACTTGGCGGAATGTGTGACAACCGGGCACATATCCGATCCCGGGCAACGTTATTTTTATAAGAAAATTGAAAACATACATTTTTTTTGCTGTCCGACCCGGGGATCGAACCCGGGTCGGGCCCGAGGCCGTACCACTAGACCACAGAGGCCAGGCCCACATAAGAGTGTTATAAGTTTGACGTGTCTCTCGTGCAAAAAGCATTTTTTATTATAGAGTTATTGTGAAATTTAGAGATTTCTGATTTTTAAAGGATCTTTAAAGTCAGCAGCACTTTTTAATTTTTTTAAATCCATTTTCTCTTCATTTAATTAATATAGAGTCACTCGTATCTCTTTTTTTAAATGTACTTATATAAACTTGGTTAATTTATAAGTGTATAAATTAACCAAGTTTATATATGATTTAAAAGGGACAGATACAACCACTGACAGTACTAATTTAAGTAAAGTAGGTAGGTACTAACGTTCATAGCACTCGCTTTTTAACAAACGCAAGTTATTAAGATTCTATCAGCCACCGGTATGCTAACAAATTTTAAAGTAAGAGGCTCTTTTGTACTAAATGAGAAAGGCAACGACATAAATGGTTGTCAACTTGCGTTCGGATTCTCAGTCATCCTAAACTCCGGAATAACACTCTCCTCATATAAATTAAAATTGAGGGTGAATCTGCAAAGAACAGCAAGTATAAAATATTTTATTAGAAAGTAGAAACTAATACTTGATGAAACTAATACTTACTAGGTGGTAAAGTTTCGCAGAGACTCGCCAGGATTGGTACCACCGCCTTATCTATTCCTGCCGCCATAACGTCATGACGTGTTCCGGTTTGGAGGGTAGGGTAGCATGTAAATTTACTTTTGCTCGTCGAAGCCTAACATCTCGGCCTCAGGTTGGCAACGCACCATTACCACCTTGATAGAAGAAGGCGTTACTTTGCGGAAATCCATACTTAAATCTAAATAAAATTATTTAATTTGCAAATTTTCCGCTAAAAAAAAATACTCGACATCAGTATCTGCTCGACCTTCGTGGAGTGCAGTCGATTTCTCCTGATGATGCTTCGGTTACGAAGCGAAACGTACGTTGAGTTTTTAGTAGTATGTGTATTGTTGGTGCTAATTAAACAGTTTAGTGGTGTGTATTGTGTGGAGCTGGATATATTTGGGAGTTTTAGCTTCCGGTAAGTCCAATTCATTCTTAGCGCACTATTTTGTCTGTTTTGTTACTCCATAATACGTATACACATTTTTTATTTTTTTTTTAGCGGAAAATTTGCAAATTAAATAATTTTATTTAGATTTAATTACCACCTTTGGTGTCTCTAGGCTCTAGGCGGCGTAAATTCCTTACTATAAGGAAATCCGTCTGCTTGGTTGCCTTCCATTACCATAAAAAAACACTTGATGACTTTAACGGATTAGGAAAGTCGTTACATTGAGTAAGTAGGTTAAAGTTGGATAATTACCTATAATAACATTGTTTGCTTATTCTAGATGCAGTTAATGAAAGCACAAAGTAGTTTTGAAAAGGAATCTAGTGTTGATAAAGAGAGAGAAAGAAGGAGCACATCAAGAAGTAAAGAAGAAGAAAAGCAAACTAAAGCAAAAGAAGATCGAGCTCTTGCCAAGGATGATGTTAATTTTATGATGCAGGTATATCCTTGTTTCTTGTAAAAGACTGTGACACCAAAAATATATATGGTGAATTTTGAATAAGTTTAAAATACCTTTTACTCCAAACTGAAATTAGACGACGACAAGCGCTAATAAAGAGCTTCTAGTATATCAATAATTTAACCTGGTTAGCATACCCGAATGGGTTTTCTAGTATATGTCTAAACTAGCTGTTGACCGCGGCGTTGCTCGCGTGTTTAATAGTCGCACAGGAACATTTTTTAGATATAAAAACTATCCTATGTGTTAATCCAAGTTACCTTATATGTGTGAGCCAAATTTCATGAAAATCGAATCAGTAGTGACGTATGAAGGAGTAATAAACAAACAAACATAAAAACATACAAATTTTAGCATTAATAATATTAAATAATATTATAAGGATTATCTTGTTAAAATTGAAGTATATTTAAACGTGACTATGTATATTGTTCTTGAGATATTCATTATTTATTTAAATTCAATTTCAAAATAGATTTAATTACATAGATCTATACAAAGATTCTTGTAACGTATTTCATGTATTCATACTTCTAATAACCACGACATAATGAATAAATGTATGATTTAGGTAAAGAACAGTCGTAACGCTTCGAAATCCAAACCTCCAGTGCGAGGTGGTCCCGCTAAAGACAAAGAAGAGTCAGATGATGATGTCAGCACCACACATACTACCGACACAGAGACGACACTTGTTGATCCTAACATTAAGGAATACCAGGTAAAAAATACGTATAAAATTTGAAGGTTTTTACACACACACACACACACGCACGCACGCACGCATGCACGCAGGCACGCACGTACGTACGCACGCACGTCTCAACGATAGTTTCGGCACATCGACAAGAGTCGACAGTCAGTGTGTGAGCATTCTAGCCCTGGATGATAAAAATTGATACATTTAATCTTAGAAATATATTAGTCTCGATCAATGTTATTTTATCAAAATTTTCATTATAGGAACAAATTGAAAATTTGAAAGAAGAAGTCGATTACCTTAAGAAGCGTTGTGAAAGAGTAGAAAAAGAGAAAAGTGACATTCTACTTCGAAGGCTAGCTAACATTGACACAGCTAATAAGTATACGACGGGGCGATCTTCAGAGGTACTCAAACTGCAGCAGAAAGTGAATGAACTTTCGTCTCAAAATGAAGACTTAAAGGATGAAAAGAAGCATTTATCATTAAAAATAAAAGAAGTAGAAGCAGAATTAGAGGTATTTTTATTGACGTATCTCTGGAACTACCATCGAAAGATTTATCTGAAAAAAAAAAACTATTTGTACTAAACTAGTTTGACGAAATAATTTCTTCGTATATTTTATCACAAATATTTAAAACCCTTTAAAAATTTTTTTTTGGATAACAATTGAAATAAAATAATCTTAAATGTTTTAAATTAAGAAATTATATCCAAATCGCCTAATATCTGCTCTTTTATGCGTACATTTCGTAAAAGAGATTTTCTTTTAGTTCAGACTTTATTTTTGTCTGTTGAGTAGCTCCATGTTAATTTAACATTCTTTAAAAATATTGTTGCCACTCCCTAAATTATACAGTATTTAAAACACATAATTCAAAATTAATTCTGAATTAAACAAATGTTTAATTAACATTTCTTTAAAAAATATTATGAATTAAAGAAATGCTAAGTTAACATTTCTTCAAAAATGTTGTTGCCTCTACCTAAATTATACAATATTACATAATTCAAAATTTATTCAATACGTACAATTAAACCAATATTAAATAAATTTGTTTATAGAATAGACCTTCAGTCGATGCACAAGCTCGTCAAATTGAGCAATTAAGAGCCAAATTACTGGCTGCAGAAACGCTATGTGAGGAACTAATGGACGAAAATGAAGACATGAAGAAAGAGTTACGAGACCTCGAGGAAGAAATTGAAGAAATGCAAGACAATTTCAGGTCGGATAATCTTGCTTCAATGCATTAGTGAACAACTTAAAGAGCCAGATCCTATGACGTCCAGATGTTACTAATATTTTCTCGAATAAAATGTATAGAAAAAAGTAGTGTTGTAACTCTCAAGAGAATCGGTGGGGTTATTTGGGCCTTCGATTGGTGTAGCGGATTAAAAAATAAGTAGGCTTATGAATTTCACTCTCTGTTGCCCCAATGGTTACCTGATGGAGAAAGTTTCTTTGGAGTAAAGTTTAATAAATAAAATAATTCCTTAAGTAGAATATTCAAATATTAAGACTCAGATTATAAATAAAATCACAATATTTTGAGAGCTTTAAAGCATCTGGTAGAAGTTACTGCCAACGGAGTGTCTCATAGTGATTATGTGATATATGATGAAAACCAACTTTAAGATTGTAAGACCTGTAAGGCCTGTTTTACTTACTTATAACACCTGGTACAACAACTTTGCTCAATTTTGCAGAAATGCAAACGTCCACACTACACTACTTTATTCCATAAACTTTATTCCTGAGCAAAAAAGTAACGTCTGGGGGCCCTCGATCTTAGACTACAACTTAGATTGAAATTGGTATTGCAGGGAGGACCAGGCAGATGAGTATTCATCACTTAGAAGAGAATTAGAGCAGACTATAAAGAACTGTCGAGTTTTATCATTTAAGTTAAAAAAGACTGAACGACGCGCAGACCAATTAGAACAAGAGAAGGCGGACCAGGAGAAAAAGCTTTTAGAGGTATGTATAATTTTCTTTATAGAAGAAAAGCACGTGGGTATCTTGACGGTAAGTAACCATCACCACCTGCATACATAAGCAATATGAAAAGTATCACAGCAGTATTTACGAACTGAGGTGTAGTTTAATTAGTTATCAACAGAAGTTTCTTAAAACAGTATTTAATGGTGTATACTATATCGGTGATAGTTCATTGCCGGCCTGAAGCTAGGATGTTAATATGCTAAATGGATCTTCGCTTTTATAATTTGTCATATGCACTGTGTTGTGGAAAAATACAGGATATCTTTAAAGTAGTGCCAAGCGGAATTCCAGAGGACTCTGAAAAAAGTTTTAAGCGCTACTTAGAAATCATAAAATTGTTTGCTTAGAATTTTAAGTTCAAAATTGAAGTCATAGTTCTCAGAATGTAAAATTTCATTTCAGGCTCAGATTTTCAGAATTTCCATCAAAAGTTAAGGAGCTGGATATTTCAAGCGGTAAGGTACAACTCATGAGTATTCAGATACAAAAACAAAAATTTAAAGTTGTTCCGGTGGAAAAAACTCAAAATCACATAAATAATTAATAACTCGAAAACTGTGCAAAATCGCATACATAGGGTTGATTCGGATTCCCCAAAGGGTGTCCTGTCTTTGGAATTTCGCTTGACACTATTGTTTGGGCCACCCTGTATATAAAATAATGTGGTGAATACCACCAAATGCATCAAGGGTGAAAAGTATAAATCGCATTTATAATGTTTTAGATAGTCGGAGGTGCGTCAGGAATGGAACGGGAGAATCGTATAAAAGAGCTGGAGCAGGAATTGTCTAGAGCGAACGAGGTGGGGCTGCGGCTACAGAAGGAGTTAGCTGATGCTACCGCCAAGCTCAGCTCTGCGCCGTCCACCAACGCTCGTGTCACACACGCCGACACCGTACGTATTCCACTGGTCTACCAGAGATCAAAATGCAGCCAAAATCCAAGGAGACAGCTTAGACATACAGACAAATATGTTCGTCACTCAAGTGTGTGCATTAGAATCGAACTCGAGCCTTGCACAAAGACAAATAACTATCGTAATCATATCTTAATAATCGACTCTAAAAAGAGGAGGTTATCATTTCCACTGTATGTATTTTACGCGTTTACTCGGTCAATAACAGTCTGATTTGATGATTAACGATTGACGGTAATAACAATACTCATGGGATGTTGATAAAAAATATGTGGGACCATCTGGGAATCATTAGTTGTCTTTCGGGAAAAGAATCCTTGAATCGGGACATGATAATGAAAACACTAGAGTATTTTTTTGCAGTTTTACTGTGCTTAAAATAAAGAAAATTGATTTCTTACTCCGTATCGAATATTTGTAAACAGAAAGTATCCCGTGCTTCCCTGACCCGTGGCGGTAGTCAAGAAGACCCTGCACAATTACTACGCGACTTGCAAGACTCTCTGGAACGTGAGGCCGATTTGAGAGAACAACTGCGGAATGCTGAAGAGGAGGTAATACATACATAACTTCTAGTTTCTTATGATTTTATGTCATTATGTTTTAAAATGTTCTGATTTATTTACTCAAACCTTATTCTCTTTTTCAAGCATAATAAGCTCATTTCTTTCTCTTTGTGCAATAAAAAGTAAATAATAATAATATAATTTAAACCATGATCTCAAAGCCGAGTTTTAATACATTTCTGGATTCCTGGATGTCTATTAAATCTATTTAAATAGGTAATCTACATCCTTTATTTATGATCATATTCAGTACGTACTTTAGTTTATATCATAAATTATTTGGCTCTGTGCCAGCTTCCGACTTAATTGAAAATTTACTAGCCCATAAAATATAATACTACTAAAACATCTCGCCTATTAACATCTAAAGTAAGTACGGAAACTATAATACAAATACGAAACGTTAATGTTTTGTTTTCAAACAGGCTAGTCGATATCGACATCGCTTCAGAGGCAGAGGAATACAACTATCTTCTCATGAGCCGTCAACATCTCAGCCCAATCTACCATATAACCTTACTGCCAATGAATTAAATAAACCGTCATTGCACAGTTTTCTTAAAACGCATTTAGACCTTGAAAACAAATTGAAATTTGAAATGTGTAAATTAAATGTAGCAGTCAGCCAAATGATTCAGTCACCTCAAGATGTTAGGACATTCTTTTCTCAAGGCTCCCAAACTGATACTATTCTGTATCACGATATCGCTATTGATACAAGAAAAGTGACCATAGACTCTAGTATACAAGCTAATGTCCAGGATTCAGACACATTTACTCAAACGATTTCCGCTTTCATGCATTACAAAAATACACAAACAGATAATGTAAATATAAATGTTTGTACACAGACATGTAAAACTGAATCGAACGATATAGAAACACAAACTGAAGTTATAATAAATAATGATGAAACATCAAATACTGAAAACGAAATCTTAAATGCAGATATAGATAAAACCTTTGATAACAAAGATCAAATCACAGATATAGATTCAAAATCAAATGAAAACAGTATTACGAAAAGTTCTACGAAAGAGTTGTCAGAAAATAAAAGACGTAAATCTGATAGCCCACCACTTTCATCAGAAAACAAAGTAATACAATCAACTTCGACATTTTTTCAATTTCCTTTTGCATTATTCAATCCCTTGGCAGTAAGGCTACCAGTTGTAGGTACATACGCAAACTATTTAAATATAGTTAAGAATCATGTTGTATTTAACAAGAAAATGACCCCAACTTAGTTTAGAAATGCATTAAAAGTAAAGAATGATGAATGATAGTTAATAAGCTAATATTTTCAGGCAAATAACTTACGTAAAACTGCATCAAGAGTCGAGGATGATAATGAGTCATTACTTCTACAGCTGAAGAAAATGGCTACCAAAGCCAGAAGTACGTCTAAACACTTACCTTAGTTTGTGTAACATACCATGTTAACGCACATTGTTTAACCAAGATCATATCCGTTTCTTTGTTGTTTATGTATGAACCCTTCATTATGCCTTCACCTGTATATAATTTGAGATGATACTAACAAAAATAAAGTATATAACCTCTAGCAACTAGCAAAATGATACATACTGGCGTATCTACCCAAGGTAGCCATTTTCTACAGTCTCAATGCTATCCAAAAATTTACCTTAGCTTAACTCTTTCTAATATATCCAATTTAATAATAACATGCTCAATGCTTACTACGTAGTTAGGTTTTCAGTGTTTAATAATATAATCATTGTTTTTATTAGGTCGTAAATTGTCACCCACACCTCCTACCAACAGACTTGCTATTGAAGCGCCTAATGAAAAAGATGAAGGAATATCAGACGAAGAAGATCCTGCAGAACTTCGTATTTTACTTGAACTGAATGAGCAAGTAATGTCTATTTACATATTTCAGATTTGTTTTTAAAATGTTTAAAGAAACTTTATATGTATCAATCATTTTAGGAAGCAGCAGTTTTAAGAAGAAAGGTTGAAGACTTAGAGCAAGACAGAGAATCACTTAAAAAACAAGTTAAGGAACTTACAGATAAAATATCTAGCGTGACCACAAAAAGTAATACCAACTCTTCTGTTACTGTAAGAAGAAATGTAAATAAAACTAGCAATTTAGCTGAAGAAAAGATTAAGGTAAAATAAATTATTATTAAGGGCCTTTAGAGGATGTTGAATTTATTATTTTTAATTAACAATTAAACAAGTTAAGGTATCTCGTTTATTTTGTGATATTTTATAGCAATTATTAACAGCTCTACTAACTGTTAGAGGATACTACGGAGAGCCAATCCCAATAAAAGTATTTGGTTTTATAGTTACCAAAATGATATCGAGGATATGGTTGTTGTTTCGACAAAAATATAGGATATAAATAGGTACCAATGCTATAGGTAATAAAAAAAGTTTCCCGTGTATTATTTTTAGCTAGCAAGCCTAGAATGTACTAACATTTTTTTGCTAATCTTTATCTCTTCTATCAATCAATTTGGTTTTCATATTGACTAACTAGGTATAGATTTCACCCATTATCATAAATAGTGTCCTTAGTCCTTTAATGAAATACGTAACAATATTTTAACAACAAAACTAGCGCTTTATTTTTAAAAACAGGTACTAGAAGATGAAATTGCGGAGTTAAGAAAAAAACTTATTGAAAAAGAAAGAGATTGTGAAAGACTGCATGCAGAGCTATCTTTGGCGCAAAAGAAACCCAAGTCATCCCTGATAAAAAGCAAGTTAGTTTCGAAATTATTTATTAGTATCTGTTCCATAATTTGGTAACAATTTTATAGCGATTTTAACTGTATTTTTAAGATCATTAGATGGAGCAAACGATCCTCATAACGTAGATTTAAAACGGCAATTACAAGTAATAGAACAAGAAGCAAATGTTCTCAGAGCTAAAACACAGAGCTTAGAAGCGGATAATGACAAGTTACAAGCAGAAAATAAAAAATTACAGGTATTTACCCCAAATAACCACAAATATATACAGTGTATGCTGGTGTTCAAAAATACTCATTCGTAATTTTTTGCAGCTTCTCAAAAATGTAAAAAATTTAAA
This sequence comes from Calephelis nemesis, assembly GCA_002245505.1. Classification (NCBI taxonomy): domain Eukaryota; kingdom Metazoa; phylum Arthropoda; class Insecta; order Lepidoptera; family Riodinidae; genus Calephelis; species Calephelis nemesis. The sequence goes on along the minus strand of NJDD01001707.1, from coordinate 714,231 downwards.
ATCAGATAAATCTCTTGAACTCTCGTCAAATAAGATAAGCAAATTAGAAAATGATTTAAAAGAAGCTTTAGCAAAAATAAAGAAAATGGAAAGTGAGTCAGAAAAAGAAGAGAAAAATGAGAAAAAAGTACGGTTCGGTACAGAAACGACCAAGAAAGATATTGACGCGCTAAAAGCGAAACAAGAAGAATTAGATAAATTTAAAATAGGCTATAATAAGGTAATATAAAAATGAACGATTGGGATTTAGTTTAAAAATATATTGTGTCATAACTTTACTTTTTTTTTGTTTACAGTTAGAAAAAGAAAAGTTGAAACTACAAACAACATTGAAAGAGTTAAAAGATGACGCAATTAAGTCATTTAAACCTCGAACACCAAAGAAAATAACTGATATAACTACTAAATTACAAATGAAGAGAATGGTTGAGGATCTCGAAAGTGAAATAGGTAAGAACGAAAATTGTTATGCAATTGGAAGCCAAATATGCCGATCTCCAGATGGTAAAACCAAACTTCGCCTATAGCCACATTAAGTTTTTGGTTCTTCGAAATTTTGTAATTCTTGTTGTAATCGATAAAACGATGCTTACTGTACGGGCTTGGCTAGATTGGTTTTTTCTAAGGATATGCGATAATTGCCTTTTCCTTTCGCCACTGCCGTCTCCCATGCTGAAGGAGTGCACTCATGCAGCTTGCATGAGCGGTAGACTCGCAAATGTATGCCCGTGCTATAAGATAGCGATATATGATATATAAGATAAGATACCACCAACATTTATTGTGTCTGTAGGCCACGACTCTGTATGTGCTTGTTCGCTATCTTGCAAAGGTAAAAAAACAATAAATGGTTGATATGTAAATAAAATTTTTCTCGTTACTTTCTGAGTTTAGTTTTAAGAACTCAGAACCTGTGCTTTGAAGAGTAGGTACATGGTTTCGCAACTTACACTAAAAATTCTAGGTCGTATGTATTACATTACCTTTAACTTTAACAAAATGTTGTATCCCATATTCAATTAAACTTATAGACCCTTCTAATTATTATAAAATTATAAATACTTCTTATATTACAATTGCAGGTGAATTATATGTGATAATGAAAAATGCAGGAATGGCCACAGGCAATGCAGATTCAAAAGCTCAGTTAGATAAAGAATTGGAAAATATGCGGTCGAAATTATCTAAGACTGAATCTGAATTCACAAACGAAAAGAATCGTTTGCAAACGGAAATCGGGAAACTTAAAGACCTGACCACAAAACTGGAAGCTGAGAAGAAAAGTATGAACGATAAATATATAAAACTAGAAGCAGACAATAACAAAATTAAGACTGAATGTGGTTCACTAAAAGAAGAAAAAAAGAACTTAGATTTACAAATCGCTAAACTAAATGAAGATCTAAGTAAGACGACTATAATTAAAGTTTACTGTGCAAAGTACTACATACATGACATATTAAAGATATTTCTCTGTTTTCAGAAAAAAATAGTTCTCAACATATAGCAATGTCCGATTGTATGAAAAAGATAGAAAGTTTAAAATCTGATATGGACGCTAAGGACAAAGAAATAGAGAAACTTAAAAAACAAGTTGAGAACTTAAATAAACTTGAACAGGACAAAAGTAAATTACTCAAAGAGGTATGATTGATGTTTCCGAACAAATATAACGATATCGGTACATATTTTAAAAACCTAAATATCAAAATATAATATAAGGGTATTTTTTCACCTTGAAAAAGCTGGTGACTTAAAGATAGTTCATAAACGTTTTGATTAACATATTTCGATTTTAGTTTTTAAACAGCGACAAAGGATACAAGTCGAAAAAATATTCTAACATTTTGACAACAACAAAAACAAAAGGAACTCTTCGAAATCGTTACCAATTTACATTTTCATTAATTTTAATATCTTATATAAAATAGTAATTGTTCTGTATTAAAAAACTGTTTCGAAATTTGCAGGTCGGGGATAAGACTAAAAAGATTGGAGAGTTAGAAAAGAAATTAAAAGAATCTGAAGATAAATGTAAAAGAATAGAGAAACAACTTGCGCTCCGTAAAGATCGCGTTTCGAAATTAGAAAAAGAGGTAAGACCAATTTTTGTTTAAAACAAATTATAACTCATCGCCACACATGTTAGGCAAATAGAGGTCACAATTATTAAACCGACTTTTGAATGGCGTTAAAAAACTGAAAATTAAAAAAAATAGTCGTCGCCTATAAATAATGAAGATAAAAATGCGTTTCATTACCTTAAACGGGCTTAATTTGTAGCCTGATGGTATTTTAAAAAACAAAATGTACAAATGTTTAATTACGTAATTACATTTTTTTAATTACTCTAGTATAATTACTTTCGTAATTAAAAATATTACTTTACTAATTAATAACAGCAACAGGCCCTGGAGTTTGAGTATATTTGACTTCGATATCTAATAGCATAAAATAGATTTCTAATATTTATTATTCTTCAACAATTGTTGTATTAATTATATTAGCTTTCGGAAGAAAAAGAGCAAGCGGAAGCCTTGGCGAATTCTCAAAAAAGGATGTCAATCGATTTTACTAGTGAAAAAGATGAAATACACACAAAGCTTCTTAAGTCTGAAAGCAAACTGATCACTTTAGAAACTGATATGCGGGATTTGAAAGCTGAATACGATTCTAAAATAACAAGCTTAGAATCTACTATAGCTGCAAAAGATATTCATATCAAGCAACTGGTATGAAATGGAGATCAAGTAATCAAACCCTGTAGTACCCTGACACCTGTAAATTCCAAAGAATTTGTATACATTTAATGATAATATTGACCAAAAAATTTTGACTTTCAATTTAATATTGACTAAATAATTTAGTTTGCTACTCCTGAATTAGTGTTAACGCGATTAGTACCCGCTTTTGTGTTATTTATTGAAACACAATAATACCTATGTCGTTGTAACAAATTAGATCCCTTAAGTATTTTTTCAGAAAACGCATGATCCAGTTTCAAAACGTTATATCTAAGTAAACAGTTTTTATAGTATATATGTTCTTTATTTTGCTTTCTAGGAAGACGCTTTAAGAGAAACATCTAATCAAAAGTATGATGAAGCAATATCGTCAGTAGAAATGGCTCAAATGAAAGAAAAATATGAAAAAGCTGTTAGGGAACTAGCAGACAAAGAAGAAAACTTAACAAATACAACAAATCAACTTAACAAAATCGATAAAGATATGGAAACCTTAAGAAAAGAAAGTGCAGAGCTCAAATCAAATGTTAGTAAATTAGAGAATGAAAAGAAAGATTTAGAAAATAAATTAAAGACAGAGAAGAAAGATGCCAGCTACTGGGAAAGTAAAGCTTCTGAACTTGACACTGACTTACAGGTAAACAATAAAACATACAACTATTATATAAGTTGTCAGATATTTATTCTGTTTCATAATATTATAATATGACAAAGTGGTAAGACGGAATGCCAAACCAAGGACTTCAACCGATCATCATGTTTAGACGTGAAGGACACAGAATGATGAAAATGAAATTTAATTATCTAAGTTTTATATTTTTATCTATTGAACAGGCGGAGAGAAAACGATTTGAACGTATGCGTAGCAATCACGATAAAGATATCAAAAATAAAGAAGCAGAGTTAGCAACATTGAAGGGAAAATTAAAAGTCTTAGAACAAACTTCCGGTGCTGGAGCTAAACGCATAGCGGAACTTAAACAGGAGTTTGAAGAAACCACTAAAAGTAAATATTTTGTCTATCCTTAATTACTTTCATGTTTTTAATTTATATAATAATTTAATACTTTATGCGTGTTATTTTTTATAGAGCTAGAACATTCGTTGGCAGTTGAAAAGGCGGAATATGAAGAATTAACAGGAAAATATGAAATGTTAGAGGAAGAACACGTTGTCACAAAAGCCAGGCTTACTGTCGACAAAGAACAGGCACAAGGGTATGGACTCTGTATTATCTTATTATCATACCACTAGCATGATTTCATGTACTTTACTGTAGTCATTGTTTTCTCCTAAAAAACCTCCTGGGACATAAAAAAATGTAACACAAAATCAACTTGAAGTATAACGATGAATCGTACATACAGTAAGGGAGATTTTATAACTCCTTAACAACTTGGAGCTATTATTTAAATATGTATTCTTATCACATGGTTGGAAAATAGAATAAAAATAACTGTCCCAATAATAAAATATATTCTTTGTCCAAATAAGTATCATAAAGACGTTACAATCAAACAAAAACTCAATCGAACACTGACGAACGGTAAAGAGGTAGCAATAAGTAAGGCACTTGCTACGAACCCCAGCTCAAATTTTACCACCATACTGTCGTTTCATAACTTAGACATTGATTTATTACCTTTATTCTGAGATAAAATTATTTCTTACCAAGAAAATATATGAATATTTTAAGGCTCCTAGTTATTTTCTCTAATTTCTATAAAATTATTTTAACAGTGAACTCCTCCTTGCAAAGAAAGAATTAAATACCGCTCTCGAAGAATACAAGTCATTACAAAATAATTACGAAAGTCAGTCTGCAGCGTGGAATAAAGAAAAGCAGGAGTTACAGGTGAGTAATGAAATTCAAAAATGTACTTTTAAACATTTAAATTTAAACAAATCAAAGCTCCAAAGCGATTACGAGAAGACTGATGTGGTGTCGAAAGATAAACTAGTAAGTTTTACGTATTTTTAACTGACGCTGACGATTGCTACTCCTCCCAAGAAGCACGAGGCAAGACAACTGAGGTTATGCTAAGGTAAGTATTTGTGGAAAATGTATCGGATGTCAGTTGTCCTTATGTATTTACATTTTTGAGTGGAGAAAAACTTGTAGTGTTTTACGTATCACTTACAATTTTTTTATTTTGTAAATAGCCTACTTGTTTCGCTTTTTAAAACACAAACAGGGTTAAACTTAAACTCATAGAATAATATGCTATATATAACTACCCAGCAAATTTAAAATTTTAAAACTTGTCGGAATTTTTTTACGTACTTTGCATTGTTATACGCGACGTAAAAACATCTATAAACGAAGGACATATTTTTTTAATATAGAAGGAGGTTAGCGGTCTCCAAGAGCGTCTGTGCGGCGGCGGGTGGGAAGTGGAGCGCGCGCGGTTGAGGGCGCGGTTAGAGACGATCGAGCGGGAAGCGCGCGACGCGGCAGACTCGCGGGACGTGCTGCAGCACACACTCGACCAAACCAGGAAAGAGGTCACTACACGCATATTCAAACTATTCACGTTTTAAAACTGATTATTCGTGAAATAACATTTTCTGGATCTCACAATATTCCGTGTCGTCATAGAAATATCGCATTCTTCGACGTGAAATCTTAAGATTCATTAAATTTGAACTACGAGTCTATCCGATTGCTTGTATACAATAAGTTGCATTTGAAAGGACTAATATCTGTTATTAATTACAAATTATTTAATATATTTACAAACAAATTATAAGGAAAATTCTTATGTTTTTGGTATAGAAGATAACTAATACATTTCACAAGCTACAATAAAAAATATACACCTTCTACTATTCTACGTGTTACTATTATATAGTCTTAAAATTTTATTAACTGTTGACCTGCAGATTGGTCAGCGTAGAATAGATTTTAATACAAACTTTTACCGCCATAATATAAATATGGTGTATGGTGGATTTTAGCTTAACTAGACTTTAGTAATGCCTTCAACTCGGTGGATCATGTTGTGCTTTTGGCAGTCTTAGTATCATTTAACTTATCCCCAGCTACTATTAACTGGTTTCGTAGTTACCTTCAGGGACGACGACAATTTGTTCAAGCAGGGTACGTAATGTCTTCTTGGTCTAATCTCTCAAGCGGTGTACCTAAGGGTGGTGTATTGTCGCCGCTCCTCTTCTCTTCATTTATAAATTCCGTCACTCCGTACCTGAACACGCTATTCCATCTGTATGCCGACGATCTCCAAATCTACACGCACTCTAGCCTCATTAAACTTCACGAAGCTATTGCTACCATTAACAATGATCTAGTCAGCATTGAAGATTGGAGCAGCTCCTTTGGTCTTAAGCTTAACCCAATTAAGACTCAGGTCATTATTATTGGTAGCCTTGAAATTATCAATAGGATTGATTAGGATACCCTCCCCCCGTTAAACTAAATGGTGTCATTGTTCCTTATAGTAACCACTTTTAGTGTTATAGTAAACACAAACAATCTTACTTTTGACCAAATGAATAAACTCGAGCGTCTCCAAAATCTCTGTATTAGGTTCATATTTTCGCTACGTAAATATGATCACGTTTCTGAATTTCGTGCTAAGCTCAAGTGGTTACCTATCCATCTTCGCCGGAATTGTCACATTCTCTCATTGCTATACTTTATTCTCTTTAACCCACATGCCCCTACGTATCTAAAAGAAAGGTTTAAATTTTGTAATAATGAGGTAAAATTTCTTAGATCTAGTGACAACCTTTCTCTCCAAGTACCCTCTCGTAACACTAACTATTATAGCCGATCTTTTACCTCGCTATCAGTAAATCTTTGGAACTCGCTCCCAGTAGAAGTCAGGAAAGCCCCTAATATCAACACGTTTAAAAATATGGTGAAACGTCACTTTCTACGTTCAATATGACTCGATTAAAGTTAATCTGTTTATTCCTTTTTTCCTTTATTTTAAAATTTGTATGTTTTGTATGTTACAATTGATATTGTATGTGTTATATTTATTTTTTGTGTATTAAAAGCACCATCGTGCAAAATTTATTTTATTATGTCTCCATAACATAAAGTTGCCTGGAAGAGATCGCTGTTTTGGCGATATCATAATATTAGTATGGATAATTAACCGAAACCGATTAAGCAAAAGACCTACCTACCTAATAATTCGAAAATTGCATGAATTAGATATACCAATTTCATACAGACTTAACCTTTTACAAATTTTTCTTTAAGCACTCGTTCTCAATTATTTTATATCTCATAGTTGGATGAATCACGTAAGAAATTTGAGGATTACGAAAAAGTTAGTAAAGTACAAAGAACATTAGCTGCCGACAACTCGGAACTGGAACGTGAGATTATGGCGCTCAACAACCGCCTGGACCAAGCTGACAAAGCGCGGAAGAATGAACTCGCTGAAACTAAGATGCGGTACGAAGGACAAATGAATACAATGCGGGACGAATTAAAATCACTTCATAATCAGGTAAGTTGCCTAAGTTTCTAATATAAATGTATATAGCGGAAAGACAGAAAATCAGCTGATCTTTCATTTACCTCTATGAACGTATAGTACTATTTAAATTATGCGCTACGGCTATATTCGTCAAGCTTCGGAAATCCGAATGTATTTTAAAGATATCTATATAGAGTTGTTATTACACATAATTAATCATTTCGCTTAAATTTAGATTAAGTCAGCCAATTTAAACATAAAAGTATAAAGTGTAAAAGGAATAAAAAATGTAAAGCCGAAGCGCGTGATTTAAATAGTAGTACTGTAATTTATGTTATTCAGCATGAATTTTGTCGTTTTATAAAACCACTTTAGACTGCCTCTTTAGCGTACTCGCCTAGTTATTACCAACCAAACCCCGAGTTTGGTTTGATATTCGACGGGAGACAAAACATTGTGTGTGTAAATTAAGTAGAAGTTATAATTAAACTAAGTTAAAGTTTTTACATAACACGGGGTAATTTATTACAAAGGTATTAACTTGTTCTGCTTTAATCAGCTTTATTCTATATTTTTGAAGTGAAAACTTCTTTAGCGGCGTTGTACAAACGTTAACGTTGTGCGTTAGTTACGTAAATGATTGAAAATCCGTCAGACGGAGGGAGAGTAAAATCACTGTATTTTGTCGCCGCATTTCATACTGTGATTTTCGTTTCGACGACCGTTATATCTTCAAGTTACTTCACAGCAAGGCCTAAGGCGCGATATGTAAGCTTTTTGTCTGCGAACAAAATCAATAGACTGAAATACCACGTAAATTACAGTACTTCTGTACTGAAAATTAAAGTAATTTAGTGCAAAATTACTCCCTAACCATTCCAATATATCAAAAATGCACACCGTTTAAGTTTCACTTCTGACGGCACTTCCTCTTCTCTTTGTGTTTTCTTTAGTGCAATCCGTTGGTTTTGTTTCTGGGTGTCGGTTTTCATTACATTTATACCGTTTACTTTATATTTTATACTAATAGTTCGGGAGCGAGCTCATTAAATAGCAAGTGCATTTATCTTTCTTGTGAATGTTGATCGACAATTCGTTCTAAGAATAACATGAAAAAGGTACTTTTTATGTGAAAAAAAAATTACGTAAAAATTCATCACAACAATAACTATTTCAGGTATCACGATTCCGACGAGAACGAGACAACTACAAACAAATGTTGGATGATGCACAAAAATCTATGGCGGCTATAAAAACCGGTGAGAAAAGGACACAGCGACATTCAATATCCAGTACAGATGAGGTAAGTTCTCAGTCCTCAAATCAGTAGCTCAAATGATTAAAGCATTCGTCGGCTTGAGACGAAAGGTTACAGGTTCAAATAATGTATGGGGCGAATTTTTTACTTTCTTTAAATTTATAACGTACCTACACAATATTCGATTATAATACTGTTACATGAGAATATCGTTGCAGATGAAATTCATATTTGATTTTAGAACACTTCCATTTAAATTTATTATCCCAAGGGAAACATGCTCAAGCCAAAATAAAATATTAATCTTAGCTTAAGTCGTTTTTCAAAATAAACAAAGTACTGGCGTACTTTGTAGGCATAGACAGTACAGGCATAGGGGATTTGCTGTGCATTTATAGTGTATTTTCTAGTCACCTGATTTTTAATTTAGTAATATGAGCTTCTAGAGTTTTATCTAAAAACATAAACGCTGTATTTTAAGCTGTTCGAATTGTCATTGTTGTAAATACACAAGCGAATCCAAATCTCTTACCAATCAATGTTGCATATGTATAAAATATCTTAACAACCAATGCTCCATATGTAAGTATATTAGATCAAAGTATCTAACCAATCAATGCCCCATCATTATATAAGATTAAAATATCTTACCAATCAATGCTCCATATGTATATAAGATCGAAATATCGTACCAAATAATGCTCCATATGTATAAAGGCCGTCAGAGTTTCAAAACTTACTCGTATCTTAGCAAAAATTGCTTTTAAAGTTATTTACATATTTTTTAAACTTCAAAAGAAAATCATAATCTATTCCCATAGCGCATTGGAAAATTTATATAACGACCCTAATTACTAGAAATGAAATAAATACCTTCACTTGTATATCTAAACACTATGCATAAATAACCTTAAGACATTTTCCTGAGATAAATTGAAAAAATTGCACATATAAACATGAAACAACAACTAGTAAGATATGTATAGAAACAGCCGTTTCGTGGGCAATTTAAATATGTTCTTATTTAATGTAAACAACTAAAAACGAATGATATTATATAACCAAAACAGTATATCAGTATACTTTGTACCAGAGCACAAAATCCACTCATTTGAGTTTCCGTTTTTATATTAAGTTGCGACACAAATAAGAGATAATCATACTAACGACCGCACTCAGAGACGTCAATCTAATTAAGTTACAATTACATTAAATAGCAATTTTGTATAAAAAAGATAATAACTGATTAAAAGATAATTGACGTCACCACCATCTTATTGCAAGTGGTATCTCAAAAGATGTGTTCTGCATACTTACCATTAGTTTACGACTTGTCAAGTTTACTATACTTACTACCGTCTCTGTTAGATTATTTGTATAAAAATTTGAACAGCGCCTCTATTAGTGATTAAGAGAAACACATTTTAGGCCAAAACGAGCAATTTAACGAACGTAATCTATACCAACTCATGGTAAAGGCTCTGTAGTCTCTTTGTTGGTAAGAATATTGAGGCCTGTATTTATACTTGCATAAATCATCCGTATTTGAAGACCTATCCGCGAAAGTATATTTTTTTTAATCCTCCCATCTTTGTTCAAAGGAGGAGTATCGCAACAAGGTTGCGCTCTTGGAACAACAGATGGCGTGTCTCGAGGACGAGCTCTGTGAATCTCGCTTGTTGGCGTCCAAGCTTAACACCGAACTTGTTAGCGAACGCTCGGCGGCAGAAGTACGACTCGCCGAGATGCAATCACGCCTTAATGAGGTTAGTGATACCAGTTATTTGTCTAATGAAAATTAACGATACTAAATGAATAAGAAAAGACCTAATTTTTTGACGTGACAACATCTTATAATTCGACGTAGCCGGCTGCACGCACCAAAAACATGACTAATGCGGCGTTACTTCGCTATGAGGCGTGCCTTTTAAAGCTTGAAGTGCAAGCGAAAGCGCGGAACGAGCGACAAAGATGCACAATCGGCCGATGATCTTATGACGTTGTCAACTATCGTCAGTAAACCGACTTTACAGGCAACCGCTTTGTTTCTACATAAAAATTAAATGGTAATAATTAACAACTAGTATAATGGCAGACATATATCCACCTCATCGCCTGCTAGGGGTATAATCTAATAATTTAGATTTTTGGGATATTCCACAAGTGCCGTCAATAGAACTAAGTAGTAATAAATCAGTTCTGTACCGGGTCAAATATGTATACAGATAGCATAATATTTGAGTCAGAGCTGCAGCTCCTTCACAGTTCAATTGAAATGTTTCGAGCTGATGTATATTATGTGTGACTGATGACTGAAAAAGCTGTAGTCATTGACTGAATATGGTTCGGTTGGAGAGAAACTTCACGAACATGTTTTAAATATAGTTGTGCGAACTACGAGCCGGCTGAATTCTTGACTCATGAGCTGATCTGCGCTTGACGCGTTTTGGTTGAGTTACTGTCAATAGATAAGCAGCACCAGTTTACTTTTTGCGCCACCTAAACGTCCATGCTAACCATTGAAGTGCACCGGTTAGTAGGTGGTGTCGCTATTTATGTAAAAAACTTAAGATTCCAGATTAAACAAGCAATTCTCATTCAATTAACCTTAAAGAAATCTACGTAAGCATTTGTGTTCGTGTATGTACGCATAATGTGTAAGGGTGGTTGTCTCTTGGTTCAGTACGAGGAGGAGCGGCTGATGGGCCCGGGACGGGCGCGTGTGGCGGGGCTGGCGACGCGGCTGGAGCTGGCGTGGCACAAGGAGCGGGACGAGCAACAGCGGCTGCTGCAGGAGACCGCCACGCTCGCCAGGGATCTGCGCCAGACGCTCTTCGAGGTGCTCCCACACACAATCTCACACACACATTAACATGCGCATACTATCTTAATAATAAACTCAGGTTAAAGTGCTCCAGGGTTCAAGTTCACATTATAGTCCGTATTGCAGTGTATAAAGTCTAAGAAGTCTTAGAGTATTTCAGGCTATGTTTATTGTAAGACGGTTAGGAGATATGGACTATAATACACTCACGCACGCAAGTACGCACACACTGACGCAAGCACGCACGCATTCACGTCTTAACGTTTGTTCGTATCTACTTATTTCGTCATTTTATTTCATTTTTCATTTCCTCAGTAGTTGTAGGGGTTCCGGCTCCCCCCCCCTCTAAAGTGTTATTTCTATCCTATGGCCAGGATGTTCGGTCTATTGTTCTATGAAAGAGTCTAAAAAATAATATTTTATAGTCACATTTGGTACCTAATTCGATTTAACAATTTTTTATAGGTGGAACGCGAAAGAGAAAAAGAAAGATTGGACATGAAGAGACGAATAGATCAATTGAAGAGAACTACAGAAGAAGAGACGGAAGAGGCTAAAAAGAAGGTAAATAATTATACACTAGGTAATCTCAAATAGAAAAACCCACGAAAACGTGTCTGATCTTTCTAATGAATAAGTATCTTTTTTAAGAACTTAAAATTATGTAACAACTAATTAGGTATCTACATAAGTAAGTATCTTCACGCCTATATCCCCGAAGGCAGAGGCACAACCAGAGCACCCACGACTAGCCGAAGATACTAATCCCACAATGTGACAAGGTGCCCAGTTGGCGATAGGTGACAAGCCTAACTGGGCACACATCCTATCCCGAGCAACATTTTTTTATTAGAAAATTGGAAAAACCCAAATTTTCTTTTTGTTGCACGACTCGTAATAGGATAGTTTTTATCTTGATAACCAGAATACGCGAATAAAATTGCGGACATTCATAGTTTTATATTTTGGATGACAGGTGACAGAGTTACAATGCGACTTGTTGGAGTTGCGTGACGCGCACGCAAAGTTACGTACGGCCAATGAGAAGCTGCGGCGCGACAAGGAGCGGCACGACCGCGACCGCGACCAGCACCGCCTCCTCGTCGCCTCGCTCAAGCGTGCGCAACAGGTAACACGCACACACACACATGTCTTACTTATACATACTTTTAATAACAAAACCTTATCCGTATGTATAATCACAGTTTATCTAAAAGTAGGTAATGGTGGTAATTTTGTAACGCACTCACTCAATTGATTTTCAGTTATCGATATCTTCTTTTAACGAAATTAATACAAAGACACAAAATGCTTCTAGTGCTGTCAGGTTAGTCTTAGTCATTATAAATCATTTAATTTAATCTACCACTCGAAAATCGTTGATTAAAAACGTCACCATTTGACATGTCCATACTAACCTGACATGTTCGGTTTTGTTTTATTCGAAAAAGACGGTAAGCATCTAAAATAAGTGTAGTTTGTGAACAACAGAATCAACACCATTGCAACTACACCTGCGACGAACGGTCATAATTAGATATCTCACCGATAAACCTATTTCGATTCGGCCAAAAACGGTCTAGGTTCACGCCTAGGATCACGCCTTGTTTCTAGAATATAGGTGACTCACACAACTACGACAAACGCAGTCTCCCCGAAGTCACACACACCCACCATACACCGCCTGTCTCCCCGACGAAACACCTTTTATTACCATATCGCAAGATCCAAAACCCATCTAAAACCCATTTGTGCTAATATCTATAGACCTTCAATTTATATGTAAAAACTAGCTGACCCGGCAGACGTTGTTCTGCTATTTTTAAAGTGATTTTAGTGGAAAAAAAATTGGTTTGGTTTGGTTGACCAATTCTCAGACCTTCTCAATATGCTCACAAAATTCCATGAAAATCGGTCAAGCCTGTTTCGAAGGAGTACGGGAACGAAGATTGTGACACGAGAATTTTATATATAAGATATAAGAAGAAATGCAAACAACTGAAAAAAAAAAACAATTAATATACTAAACACTATTTAAAAGCAGTATCACTGCAAAAAATCTACAAAACCTTTTAAAGTGCATTCGAAACACTGAGTAACATACAATAAGAACTCAACACCAGGTTGAGTTTCGGTCTCCCGGGAGACAGACTTTGATGCAGATAATTAAATAATGCATTCTCGGATTGAGCACTCTACTCGCCCCCAAAACCTAGTGACTTAAAAACCTCTCTGCAACACATTTGTCATTCCGAAAAATGAATAATCGAATTCCTAACTTTGTTGCCTATATTTGTTATAACCATAGACAGGTAAACAAATCTTTTATTTGTAAGGCCTATTCTTTCTTTCTTTATTTTTTGGCATTCGCGTTAGCATTTTGCCATTAGTCAACTAGAAATTTACATCAAGTTAACCAAATTCAATTTTTCAAATTAGTCACTAGTCGTGAATAAAAGTCATTTCAGGTCTTGAGTAAAGCTGTGTTCGCATTACTCAACCTTATATAGTGAGATTTGGCGGCAACGGGGAAATACATGATACACTAATTTCTTAATGATTATTCCATTTGTGCACTTCCACTGAACAAAATTGTACAAAATGCCACCAAAATTGATTAATTATACTCAATATAGACACGAAATTCTATAAAATAATTATTCTTATGAAAAAAATTCAACCATCTTTTCTCTCTATGACACCAAAACTCAGGGCTATACCAAGTAGTAGACTTGATAATATTCAAGACGTATCAAATAATCCCCAACAAGATAGGTTAATGTTGGCAATTTTAGAAGTTCCTGTGCTCAACATCTGATTGCATCTATACATGCAAAATTTCAGCTCAATCGGTGAAAGGAAAATGGGTTAAATTTAACTTCTATCCAAACAAACATACATATACATTGCTAGTTAAATAAAAGTTTGTAACAAATACATCTATCATTTTCTCATCACGTAACGCGTAAACGGAGGTAACAATTTCGCTTATTTTTTTAGTAAAAGAAAAAATATAAGAAGCGGAATAGTTCAGACACGATAAAGTCTGGCGGGTCAGTTAGTTTATAATATTTTTGATTTTTTTAATTTGTGTGATTTTTTCGCAGGATGACGATAACGTGATAACACAGTTGTTGGAGACTGTGGACGAATTGATGAAACAAAATCCTGAATTGTTTAGAAATGAGACGCCAGTTCAGCCTGAGAAAAACTTGATGACTCCTACTCCTCCTAGAAGAAATAGGGTAAGTCGTAATCAAATTCCAAAAATAATATCACTAGTTTTTCTTTTTAGGCATTTGATTTTATTGATAAACCAAAAAGAAAACTAACTACTGAAGATAACATGAATAAAATAATTTTTATACACATCTAAATTTATCTATAAATACGTAAATTTTTTAATTTGTGTTTTAAATACCCCCGGATAAATCACACAAATTGAATCTAACCCCAAAGTAAGCAAATTATATGCTTGTGTTATGGGTGTTAGTCAACGATACTATTATATATAACGATAGACCCGAAAATGCAGACATCTAAATGTTCATCACACAAATGCGGCCCGTCTGGAATTGAACCCGAGCCTGGCGGTTGGTCGATGTAGTTAGGCGAGTACGTTAGCCACTCAACCAACAAGGCGGTTTGTAATATGTAAAAGATGTATTTGAAATAAATAAAACATTGTCTTAATGATTCCATAAACATCCAAACCCAATAAATTTGGCGGGCAGACGGAATGAAACGGACTTTAAATTTTTTAATATGATAAGATATTATTATAAAATTGTGATGTAAATATCCTTATAATGGTGTGTAGTGTAACTGTAATGATTGAATATGAAAAAATATATAATTCACTTATTTAAAAAAAAAGAGATTTCTATTATAATAATAGTTTTAAAATTTTGTTCTTATTTATGTGTGTCTCTTTTTATTTAAAGTAATTTAAATTTTGGTTTGTATTGATTAAATACCTACACTTTAAGTCTATTGTTCGATATAACGATCCTTGTATAAATTTGTACAATCAAAATATTCCATATAAAGTTTTCGTAACTTTAGGTATTGACTTTTTAATCTGACTGGATGGTCTGAACATTATGAGAAAACAAATATTATACTGATTTGTAACTGGTCGTAATGATATCATGTATTTGATCGGCAGTCGTCGAAGTCCCGGTCGCGGTCAGGCACGCCGGAGGGGAGCGAGGCGGGCGGGGGTGAGACAC
>NJDD01001707.1:680054-694311 GCA_002245505.1 Calephelis nemesis | reverse complement strand
TAAATTTATATCATTTAAAATACAGAAGTTAACAGGAGAAAAGCAGCGTTTATATTTAATTGTTTATTTTATTTTCATGTCTATATTTTTTCTTTTTTAATTATTATTTTTATTTATTTTTTTAATTCTTTTTTTTATTTTTTTTTCTCTCTTTTTTTATCTTGGTTATATCTTTTTTTTTTTAACATACTTTATAATTGTACTTATGTTTTTACTATGGATAACTTATTTAATTACAATTATTTTATGCTGTATACATATATAATCACTATATATTTGTCAGCATACTTATTTATCTATTTCTCTTAATAACTATTCTTATAACTTTAACTCAGTACTCTATAAATTTATTTCTTAGTTGTTTATCTGATAGTAGTGTACTAGAATTTTCCGGTTTCAGCTCTATTTCTAACTCGGTTTCTAAATCGTTTCTAAGCCTTGCATGTTGGGGGCAATAGTATAAAATATGTAAAATGTCTTCGGTTGTATCAGGTCCACATATACATCCCGGGCTATCCTTGCATCCAAACCTATAGAGATACTCGGATAGTCCGCCATGTCCCGTTAAGACCTGAGTGAGTTCTGATGTAGGTTTGATCGTTCTAATTAACTTATGGGCGGTTATGGCATTTGGGAGGAACATCTTTGTGGTAGCTGCTGTCGTTCCCGTTGTGTATCTCCGATTCCATTCCTCAAGGGTGTCCATGCGGATGTCACGCTTGACGAATGAGATCGGACACACATCGTACTCAGGTCTAGTTTTGAGACCCAGTGCGGCATCTTTGGCAAGTTTGTCTGCCCTTTCATTTCCCTTGGTTCCGGCGTGGGCTTTTATCCAAAAGAGGTTTATCCTTTTTTGTTTTTCTTTAATTTTTGAAATGTTTTTTCGAACATTGTATGCCAGTGGATGTGTAGTATTTGCATTTGTAATGGTTGCAAGAGACGACCTTGAATCGCTACAGATGTCATACTCTTTGTATACCGATTTACTGTTTTCGAGGATCCACTCAGTTGCTTTACATATGGCAAGCAATTCCGCCTGGTAGACGGTACAATAAGATGACAGCTTAATCTTAGCGGCCTTAATTTCTACGTCTTTGGAGTAAACAACGTAGGATGCTCCTACTCTGCCTTCAATTTTGCTGCCATCCGTGTATATCTGGGCTGTATCGTCAGTCTGTTTTTTCTTTATATCTTCGTCTACCAGGTGTGAGAAGTGCAGTTCCATATGTTTTGCTGGATGTTCTGCTTTAATGCGAGATGCCGCTCTTTCTACTTCCCTGTCCCTCAGTGAAAGCCTTGGTTGCCCTCTCTTAACGCGATATAGTGCAGCTGCTTCTTGTATTCTGAGATCAAGGGGGAGCAACCCAGCCAGCACCAGTGCTGAGTTCAGGGATACAGTTCGGTAGGCTTTGCATAATTTCTGAGCGAATCCTCGTTGCACCTGGTTTAGGTACTTTTGTATGCCCTTTTTTGTTGTTGATGCCGCCCATATTGAAGCCGCATACAGGATAACGGGTTCGACTACAGCCATGTAGATGTTCCTGATAATATCAGGGTTTAGTCCCCAACTTGTTTTTGCGGCTCTCGACAACTGCCGATAGAAATTTAATGCCTTTTTACAGACATTTGCTATATGGCTATTAACAGTTAGTCCGTTGTCTATCGTCAGCCCCAAAATTTTGCATTCAGAGGAAAAGTTCACCCTGACCCCTCCCATGCTCAGCTCCGGGATGTTGTATTTCAATCTATTCGTGATCATCATAGCTACAGTTTTATGTGCCGCGAATTTAAGTTTATTTACGTCTCCGATGCTAGAGATGCTAAGATGCTACATATTCGATGCTAGAGACGGTAAACCTATGCTCGCCTTGTACGAGCTGCCTAGCAGAAAGGTCTATGCTGCAAAGGAGGCAGAACCAACACGGGGAAAATCAATTTAGGTCTCTTCAGGTACTTATATCCAACCACATTCGCATAATATACGTTTTAATCCATCTTTCATCTGCAATTCTTTTCCCATGATTGAACCAAAGGCCCCTGCCCAAGAGCGTCGTCAACCGATGGCCTAAATAGGGGCAAGTTGATACGGAGATTGACAAAAGTAAACATTGTAGGAGCCTCGTGCACTCGACTTTTTGACTTGCCTTGTACTTCGCTCTAAATAGTAGCAAACTAGTAGAAAAAGTACTAGAATAATCGATCAAGTTAAAGATATAAGACTGTTTGCTTTATCTTTTTTTTAAATCTCTAGGGGAGGGTAGCTGCCAATACATGCCCTTTCCTAATTTTAAAACACATTATTTTAAAATCTCACTTCTTCTGACCTAAGTATCGCGAAAGGGGTCGGCGGCGTACTATATATTTTCCGTAAAACTTTTTTGAGATTCCTAAATTTCGTTTCCATAACGGAACTATGACATAAGTCTTAAAAAAAATGAAACAAAGCTAATTTCGGAAAATAACAATAACTTAAAAATAAATAAACATCTGTTCGCAGCCGACTATCAGGGGGATCAGCACAAAGTGACGTGCTACCAACAGAGAAGAAGAAAAAGAAAGGTCTGTTTGGAAAATTAAAGAAGCTGACCAAATCCCGCTCAATAGATGACCATGTGGATACTGAAGTGGTGGAGTTCAGACCCATCGGTACAGTTTCGCAGGTATGTGTTACAAGTAATCTAGATCAATTAACCGTTCAACTGCTCGCAGCCCCTAAATGCCTCTTAAAAAAAGAAAAAAAGTCCGCTCAACTGACAGCCACATTAGGGCTCCGTTTGCCGCGCTCCTTTCTTAATTCAAGTTTGTTCAAGTAAACTTCGTGTATCCAAACATTTTTTTTAAGTCTGTAGCAGAATAAGCAACCCGACGTATTAAAAAGTTTAAAATGTGTCAACATTGTAAAAAAAAAATCGGAACGAGTTGAGTTGGCATGACTTATTCATCCGTTGCGCTTCTTTCGATTTTGGTCGGTTAGTGACTTTGTGAATAATGCGAACAAAAAGTGAATCTTAATTTCAGTTGGTTTATTAATTTTGCGTTATAATGTTTCTTACTGTGTTCAATACGAGCTCTTTCTCACGAGAACGAGCAGTTCTTAGCCTAGCCATAGAATCCCCAGGAGTCAAACTTTGAAACTGACGAACTTAACACTTCTTTTCATATCCATATGAGAATAATTCTCGAAAATCCTTTCTTGGTTAACATCTAGCTATAAATTATT
This sequence comes from Calephelis nemesis, assembly GCA_002245505.1. NCBI lineage: Eukaryota > Metazoa > Arthropoda > Insecta > Lepidoptera > Riodinidae > Calephelis > Calephelis nemesis. Next base: position 691,088 of record NJDD01001707.1, on the reverse strand, counting down.
ACTTGGCCAAATATTTTCAAATCCACTCAAGTAGTTTTTGAGATTTGGTGGTTAATAAGTAACTTTTTGCTTTTAAATTACGAAACTTTTCTATTCTTGGATACAAAAGTACAAATTTAGGGACAAAGCACGAGGCGTAGGTTATGTAAGTTATACAATAATTGCAGGGTTCCGACTCGGACATGAGTGCGGCGGGCAGCAAGCGCGACTTGCGCGGCCGACTGTCCGACATGTTCGGTCGCCGCGGACAGCTCTCCCGCGGGAACAGGTTTGTATGAGTGTACAAAGTAATATGTTTTTCTAAATTAGATTTATAAAATTATATTTTCGCCTCTGTGGGCTAGCGGTTCAGTTGTTGGACTTGACTGCTTGAGGTCCCGGGTTCGAATCCCGGGTCGGGCAACAAAATAAAAACTGAATTTTTCCAATTTTCTAATTTAAAAAAAGTTGCTCGGGATTGGAAATGTGCCCGGTTGGCGATAGGCTTGCCACCTATCACATTGTGGGACTTAGTGTCCCTCTGTCTAACTCTTCGGGGATATGGGCGTGAAGATACTTTTTTTTTAAAAAAGTTGCTACTGCTGCTGAGTTTTAACGGAATAGCAAGTGGCCGTGTTCTGATACGGTGACAGTTTTTAGATTTATGCAGACGGCTCAGAAGAACAAAGGTTCTTATACAATAACAATACATTTATTTCACATAGACCATGCAAAGGCATAAATATATTATTATTGTTAACTACTTCTTTGCTCGTGTACTAATATATATTTCTATAATTATACCTGCACTACTACTAGACTTCACTCCAGCCTCTGATCTCCATACACAATAATTACCAGCTGCGACGTGAAAGGATAAATACACTTTCAATTAATATTAGTACGGATGTCGGATACGTGTAATTAGCGTTATGTGTGTGTGTGTGTACAGTGAGCAGAGTCCGGAGCGCGGGGGCACGTTGCGGCCCGCGAGCGTTGCGGGCATGACACGCGCTTCGCCCGCCAAACCTGTGAGATCATTTATTTAACACATACCAAAATATCACACACATATAAAAATCAATCTTTAAACCACAATGCCACAGTTTGGATATATCTATGACGGGGCGGAACAAGTAGGGTCATGGCATATCGCATTACAAAGCACACTCAGATGGGGCGGGCCGCAATCGGCAGATTTTGTTACTCAGTACCAAAGAGTAGAATAAAAAAAGGATGGCAAACTCTACTTTAAAATTGTCTAGTATGGAAAGTGGCGCCTCTGTTAGTTGTCGTACGAAACTTTAGCGTCAAAATGTCATTAGCCCATAAATTAATAATATTGTTTTTGCTCTCCTCTGGTGACTAAACTGCATTGAGCATTACGCTCTGGGTGCCACGCAAAATCCGCCATGATGCTTTGTGCGTTGCTCCGCACCAAATGTATGAAAGCGATCTAAGCAGATTATTGTGATGCAATGCGCCTCATTAAAAGTGTGCGCAATCCTAAAAACGCAATCAAAACCACATTGGATTGGACTGTCCCTCTGTCATATTTCTGTATTACTTGACATGATTGCAAGAAATAACCGTCGCCTTTAGATACCGTATATGATACTGGTGCATCCCTGTCTTATGAAAGAGGTTTTTTGCTGCATTTGAAAGTTTACTGGCACCACGTCCTCGATCAAGAAGCACGACAATTGTGGGCAATGATTTTTTTGGCGAAAGAAATAATTGCGGTAGTACCAGTTTGGACAAGCTGTTGTACAAAATCACTAACAAATATGATACAGTATGGAAACTAAGCCTAGCTTATAGCACGTCACTACATTCCATTAAAGGTGCTGATAGACTTGAGCATTCACTTGTAACAGAACACCGAGTATTCGCCTTTTTTCATATTTGTCGAACTGAATAACGAGCCAAACCAAGCATAGAGCCAAACATGCTATGAACATTTTCATGAGCATTCTAGTGAACGCTCTAGTCGATGTTCCTTAAAAAATATTCTAAGCTCAAAGCAATGCTCGCTAGAATGCTTTTCAGAACGCTCGATAGAATGCTCGCTAAAATGTTCTCGTTATTTTTTTATAATGTAACATTCGCACGAATGCTCATTACAAGTGAATGCTCAAGTCTATCAGCACCTTAAAGCAATAGAGTGATCATGTTTTTATCAATCGAATTGCAACAACGTAATTTACAAATAACATAAGTAATCTCATGGCGTCGGTAAATCGCAGCAATAGATAAATAATTACGCTCTTGGCATCTTAATAAGATCGCGGAAACAAATAACAACGTGACCTTCGTCTTGACACGGCACTCTTGCATCACCGCGTCGTTGCGCTTGTTTGGATGAGTGAGTCGTTTCATACGTTTCCAACGTTTTGTTTTCAACAGTTTCCATACTGTTTTATATTTGTACTGTGACGCACGAAACCCTAACTGCTAATGACTAGATTTTTCTATGCGAAAGGCGGCAAACAAGCAAAAAGCTCCCATGATAAACACAACCGTGACTATAGACACCATAGATGTTATAGGTGCGTCACTATCCTATGGTCGGGGAGTTAAGGCCAATTATGCAAGTCTATCGGCTGCCACTGCTATAGTGGAATATATATTACAGTAACCTAAATTATCAACGGGGCTATTCAGTATCTTTTTAGTGATGATCACTGGTAGAAATGTACATCAAATAGCTGTCAAATGAAGTGTTTTATATTTGCTATCTCCTGTGACCAACAGAAATACAATGAAGATAGCAAATACAAAACACGTCATTTGACAGCTATTTGATATCCACTTTAGCCAGTGGTCATCACTAAAAAGATACTGAACAGCCTCGCAGATTACCATCAACGCTAGACTCGACCGAGCCTGTCACATTCTGTAACCACATGAAATATACGGATGATTTGATATCATTAAACTTTTTGAAGTGAAAACTTTTTTAGGCGCGTTGAGCGTTTTGGTAGTGGGTAAAATCCTCGGTTCGCGTCACCGACATGCTAATGATAATAGTATATCTATAGCTATGGAGAGCCAGACTAGCGCACGCGCAGTAGCCTGTGTACACGTATACACTAATACATCGACTATTTCTTACTGACAAGATAATTGAATATTAATTATTTTTTCAACCACTTTGTATTTATATTTTGTTCATGATTTGTTTAACCCATCATATATGTAACTAATAAATAAAAAAAAATCATATAATTTTTGCATATAGTTTTAATTACTCTCAACTTAATAGTTCCGTTTTCACTTCTATCGGCAGTCCCACGACTGCTACTGTTTTATTTAAAGCACCCCTGGGGGCTGATTATGTATCTGAGTTGCCAACTCAAAATGGTTAAGTGTACATCAAATAGCTATCAAATGACGTTGTTTATATTTGCTATCTCCAGTGACCAAATGAATTACAGTAGAGATAGCAAACACAAATGACGTCATTTGATGTACACTTTTGCAGTTTGAGTTGCCAACTGAGATACATAATCACCCCCCAGATCTGAAAGACGTAAACCGAATTTATTCATCTCTTTTCCATTTATTACAGAGTGATGCCGCCAGCATAAGGGCATCAAGTGCGACCCCAGCCACGAAGAGGAAAGGGAAATAATAACCACTGAACATTTTTTCAATTGTATTTATGCAACCTTCTATGAATATTCCACATAGCATGTAATATCACAATACATATCAGATAGAACTATCAAACAAAATATCTAATGAGTTTTCCTTCGCTAAATTCTGTTTCGCTATTTAAATGTACTTAAAACAGTTCCTGTAGAAATGTTTGTATTATTTGTATTTTTTTTATAATAAACCGTTGAAAATAAAAACTTTTTTCATTATAAGTGAGTATATTACATTGGTAATATACGGTCGATTCTGACGCTTTGTGTGAACTTATTTTTATGCTATCTTTTTCCAATGATATAAAACCAAAAGAGATAAAAGATAGACGTGTCAAATAAATCTGAACGTATTATGTACAGCTTTTATCGATATTTATAGATTAAACAATTTTAAGGCGTACAAATTAATCTAACAGCACTTAACGTGTTTTGTCTCTTTATATTCCTTGCGTTGAAAGAAGATAGCGATAACATTAGTAAGCGCGCTGCAAAATTACCAACAATGACTTTATTATAAATTTAAGTAAAGTAAAGCACTTACAGTTCAATTTAGGAATTGAAATTATAACGTATTTTTATTATTCGTTGGCTAACTCTGGTCCATGAGATTTGACTCGACTCCACCGCCTCCTGACGCATCCTTGAGTATTGACTCGAAGATGGGCTGTAAGTCCGGGAATGACTTGATTTGTGTCACGAAGTCCATGAGATGTGGATTTTTCTCTGTGTAAAAAAGGAAAATATGTCAAAACTATTTTTTTTTACTGACTGGTAAATAACTCTCTTGATGGTTAGAGACAACATAGGCCTATAGACAATATAGAAGTTTTAAATGCGTACCTGACCTATGGCCAAATTGTAAGGATTATTGTATGTATAGGCTTTTTTACCCTTCGGACCGGAACACGGCACTGTCAGAAATAGGTAAGGTGATGAACTCCTACCTGGGCCATTTATGTTACAGCCACCTACCATCAGCGGTCTTGTTGGTATAAACGTTTTAACCTGTGCCCTATCTTACGAGGAGGATGATCTTATTCACACAGAAAATCCAGACCGACACAGTACATTACTAATACGCAGTCTTACTATGTTAGTTTTGCGACGATTTGGCACATATAACCGACTAATGACAGCGTAAAAACGTAGTCTGGAAATTCTCATATTATTATGTTCTGTCGGCTAAGGCTGGCTTTCACCGTCATATTTAAACGCGATCAATGTAACACGCTAAATGCGTCTTTTGTCTCTTGATAAAAATTTCTTTGAGTGTGAATATTTTATTATTAAATTATTTTATGTGTTCTGTAGATTCTCATGGGACGGGAATAAGGTTTTGTCAATTTTAAATGAGTACTTGTAGTCGATTATAAACGAAATCACAACCGATAATTAAACTTGTTTACACTGAGCTTAGTTTTACTAAATTCGGTCTTCAACATGATCGGTGAAATCAGCCCTTAGTCACATAAGTTTCATTGAGCAGACGAACACTAATATCTATTTGACAAAGCACACGTCAACTTATAATAAACTTTTGACGGCAAAAAGTACAACATACATATTTTTTTCTTGAATAGGGACGTATTCAAGAAAAAATTATGTATGTTCTATGCATTTTAACTAAACACAATCTTACAATGTTTACAAAATTTTACCAACTTTTCTCAATATGTTAACGTAATTTAATATTTATGAATAAGCTGGGACCATATTTTCTCTCAATGGCACCAAAACTCGCACGTAATGTTACACTCGCGCTGGCAGCGTTTTATTTTCTTGAATAACGCACGAGTGCGTGCCTGCATAACCTACAGGAGGCAGCTTAAGTGTAAGGTGGTGTGTAGTGTGTAGTGTGTAACATGTAGTGAACAGTTACCGGCGTCGGGTATCTGCAGCAGCGCGGCGGCGGCTCGGAGTGCGGAGCGCTTGAGCTCGTCCTGCTTCTCGTACTCCTGCTTCACGGAATTCGCCTTCACCTTCATCGTGCACGTCGCACGCAGGGGCTCCACCAGGCTTTCCAGTCCTGCACATAGTAAACATAATGTATCAAGTGTTGTTATGTAACAAGAAGTATCTTCACATCCGTATCGCAAAAGGCAGGGATGTTTGTGCCTCAAACCAGAGCACCCACGAAATTTCGAAGGTACTTACTGTGATAGATGTGATAGCTGGCAAACCTATCACCAACCTGGCACTTATCCAATCCCGGGCCACTTTGGTTTGATAAGAAACGTGAAAAACACTTTATATAGTCTACGTCCACATCGCATTACTGGATCATTAAGTATGACCTCTTCTAAACTTGTAATTTACCATATAATTACCTCAAATACTACTTAAGCTAGGTTTTGTACTATGAAGTGCCTGTACATATAAATGACACCAATAGAACCACGAGTAACAGTAACGAGTACTATGCAGCATCATCATTCCAGCGGAAATCCCAACAAAAGCCAGTGTCCACTTTTCCTTTTATGTTCTTGCACTGAGCCTAACTTGAACATCCATCAAAGTGATGCTATGATTATTTACAGCAATTCGTCCTGATTGGTTATGCTGGTTGTTGTATTCCATGCTGATGGATAGGGTAGCCGGTAGACTTACCCATAGATTTACAACCCCTAGCATTTTTTTAACAAGTCGACCGGCAACTCTTCCATCTGGACCGGAACATGTCACTGCCATTATTGTGACAGAAATAAGGAAGGCAGTGGCTCCAATCAGGGCGAGTAGCAGCACGGCACTGTACCACCAGTGGACTTGTTGGTAATGCTCATTTAGCATTTGTTTGCCTCTTATGAGCTGACTGACAGGAAAGAAGACGGTCTGTCGCATACAAGAGACCCGGACAAACACGGAGAATTACGTACTATCTTCTATCGTAGACATTATGTGGTAGGCGACTACTATCCTCTTCCATCTGAAGAGCAGCTAGTTTGTTTGCCATCTTATATCATGAAGCGGTGCTTGAGCCAAATCTTGTTCCTGTCATCAGTAGCTCTCAGCGTACATGTGTCGGGTAGAGTGTGTGTACTCACGCTGCAGCACGGCGGCGGGACAGAGCGTGGCGAGCCTGGCGCACATGAGGTAGGTGAGCATCTTGATGTCGTAGTGGTCCCGGAGCCCGTCCTCCACATGCCGCAGGAACTCGAACACGTCGAGCCGGTCGAGGCAGGTCCCCAGCAGGGTGTACATACACTCGAACGCAGCCTTGCGCAGGTCCAGCCCGTCGTCCACTGAGTGCTTGAACGGACCCATCTCCACCTCGCGGATCAGCTCTTTCTACAACACACACTCAATGCTCCTAACTGATTTTTTTCGTCTCTTTATGGTAGCTCCAAACTTGACTATTTGCTTTTTTTAACAAATACCTTTTAAGTGAGGGGAGTATATATGCCATATTCATTGCTTTATTAGGCAAACATTGGCCGATATTAATAACATCTGTCTTAACAAAATTTAAATGTCATTTAGCGAAGAACTATAATTAGTATGTTAGTTTTATCAATAAAAACAATCTCATCCAAACCAATCCATTAGTTTAAAAGTTATTATGCGACATACATGTCAAACGTATGACTTTCCTATTTTTAATTCGTGAGTTAAAAGGTAGACTCGCACAATGCAAGTTCATAGTTATAGTTATATTTATCACGAAAAATTGTTTTAAGACACCGATCAAGTAATAAAGTTATAATCCGTATCCGTACGCACCTTGACCTTGGTCTCAGCGTATATGGTGGGCAGCAGGTCGGGCAACAGGTCGCGCACGAGGCTGGGCTTGTTGTGTGCGGCCGAGTTGAAGGCCACGAGCGCCACGCGCCGCACACCCAGAGCGGGGTCACGCAGCGGTACCAGCAGCTCCGCCATGCACGCCCGCAGCAGACCGTCGATGGCCGCCGGCTGCACAACAAACCACACACACGCACATCAAAAAAGTGACATCATCTTTGAATAATACTACAACCATCTTTTTTAATTTTCTAGGTTCGATACTATATTAACTAACAACAAGCCAATTTTTTTTTGTTCAGGACTTACCTGATCTGATATTGTGAATTTGACAGCGGTCACAGCAGTCGTCCTCGTGAGTGGCTCCGGTGACTTTAAGAACTCTTTTAAATGCGGCAATAAGTCTTTGGGTTCCAATAAACATAATTTTCCTAAGCATTCAGCAACCTGAAATAATAAGATAGTTATATACATTAAAAAGCAAATATCTTTACGACTGTATCCCGAAAGCGGTAGGCGCTAAAACCAGGGCACTCACGATTCACCGAAGCTACTACTTAGTCTCACAGTGTGATAAGTGTTAAATCTATCGCCAACCGGAAACTTTATTTATTTACCTGAGCGTTTTTATTTTTATTAGAAATTGAAAAAACATATTTTAGGTCGCGCAACCCGGAAATCAAACCAGGATCCATAAAAATTAATGTCCAATCAACTACCATTCCAAATGTCATCTACTCGCAGTGGTACAGTAGCTTCCTTTATTTTAAATCTTTCACAGCATATTAATCATAAAAAAATAAGACTAAATATCAGAAGCTGGGGAGTTCACTCAACATTGTAGGTACGGTCGGCCGGCGGACGAAAACGTTCAGCATTCGGATTCACATTCGCTAGTAAGTAGTCGCCTGTCAACCGGCACTGTAATAGTGAATTTATTAACACCCAAAAATTTATATGCTTGGTTGGCCATAAAATATTTATCAGAAAAAATAATTAAAAAATATTACTCTGTGCCAACCAACTAAGATGACAACCATTCATACAACTTGGGTTTCGACATAAAGTCTATATTAGGCGAACTCGGTTGTGTACAACTGTATATTATTTCCTCCTAATTTACGTAAATCTCGCACCCCTATTGCCATGTAGAGTGTATACCTCCAGGTCATCATCATCATCATCGCAGTTGTCCATCACAATTTAAAGGAACCTAAGGCCCACTTAAAGGAGGATACAACCCAAGATGCACTAACCTAACCAACGTTGGAGGTTGGTTTGACAAGACAACACAAGAAATCAAAATTGTTGCTAATTCAAGATACGTTTTTCCGTCATGATAAGTGTATTTTTGATGCAGACGTACTGAGTAATTTAGTCTAATACTAATACTTACTACATTACGAGATCCTTCTTCAGCACATTGGCAGTGTTTGGACAGTTGTACCCAGATTTCAGGAATAAAAGGCCTTAATGCTTCAACGCCTTCCGGAGTACATGATTCACAGGCAATTATCTAGAAAAAATAATATTTTTAATAGCTAATGGTCGCCACTTCGTCCTTTTCATTAACCTATTTAGTCCTATTTGTCTCGCGGAAACACGTTCAGGTGTCGATATACATTTTACATTTTATCATATATTGCGTCCCAAGGTTTTTGTCAAAATGTACTAATATCAGTTTCAACTTTTTTTCCATTTTTACCTTGAAACGGAACATTCACATTTGTATATCATTATGATTTTTTCATGTAGGACGATTTCAAAAGATATTGTAAGTCGTTGTTTAAAATCTGACAATAATCTTATTTTTTTTTATACAAGAGGAGGCAAACGAGCAAGTGGGTCACCTGATGGAAAATGATCACCTCTGCCCACGGACATCCGCAACACCTTGGGTTTCACAGATGCGTTGCCGACCTTTAAGGAATGAGTACGCTCTTTTCTTGAATCAAATTTGTAAATTGTTTTGTAAATCATAGAACCAAATTAAATAACATTACATATTATACGTTCATTTAATTGTATGATAGTTTAAACGAACGCTTAAAAGTATTTGTTATAAATATTAATAAATTGGTTTGCAACATCATTCATATGAAAATATTTTATAATAAAAAAAATTAGGCTAATTAATAAAATTAATTAATAGAATTTAAAAAAATTAACACCCGAAAGAAACAAAGACGTATTAAAAGTTTGACGTATCTGTGGATGTACCTGCGGTATAACAACTCTTGAAATGATTTTGATTTTTTTTGTGTGAAATTTGTAATCTGACGTGATCGTGATGGTAGTTAGGTACTCATTGCATGCAAGTTTCGAGGGAGATTATTAATTTTCTTAGATTTGTGTTCTATAACCATAAATGGAGTTCCACTAAATGCCGAGGATCAAAAGTATACATCACACAATATTTTACCTCTCTAAGGGAGTGCAGCAGTAGGTACTGGCGTTTGGGTTGAGCCTCAATCTCCCCCAGTATGAAGGGCAGGAACTCGGGCAGGTTGCCCACCGCCACCGAGCCAAGCGCGTAGCTCGCCGCCGACTTCACTTCCTCCGACGACCGAGCGAACGCATTCAGTAACACGTCTTTGAGGTTGGGTATCGAACTTAAATCTCTGAAAACATTATAACGTTATTTTATCATGGGTAAATTTAATACAATTGAATCAAATCAAGTCATAACATCACACCTAAACGACTAGTTTTGTTAATTCTTTTTTCGTTGTGTTAGTTATGGTCAGTTCTTACGAAAAGAAATACCAGAAAACTTGCAGGGAAAATGGGATGTCAAACGATACGAAGTTCCCCGTGTCGGCTAGTATTGGAATAATTTTAATAAACACACCCAGACCGACAAAAGCACGCATTTAGATGTTCATCACATTAACATCTGCCCCCAAAATCGAACCTTCACTTCGCGATTGATTTTTGTGTTAGGCGTGTACGCTAACCGCTAAACCTTTTTTTCGCAATTATTGAAGTGAAACTTCTTTATCGGAATTGCAAAAAAATTTAGTGTAACATTTTTTCGTTACGCGTCACATTTTTCCGTTACGCGCCATCTTTGTTCTTATCCCTACCACGCGTGATTCGAAATATACTTTACCAGCGGAGTAGGGATTGGCAATAAACTTTATTTAACCAATTTCTGTAAAGTTGCAAATAGTAAATTATTTTTTGAAAAATAACGTCATAAAGAAGTTTCACTTCCTCACTTCTTACGAGTATACGCTAGTACACGCAAACATTTTTATATTTTTTACAGAAGCTCCACACATTTATCACACTATAGATACACATTGATGTTTTTGTGTTTTTTAAATATTTAATAAAATGAGTTCCTCAAATGTAAACTGGGTTACTCGGAGAGGCAATTAGTGTTTAGTGGTTTATTTTAATGTTTAAATACAGAATGTGTCTTTAATTACATTGGTGGGTTCTTATTATTATTATTAGCAGATACCAAAAACATTAAAAAAAACAAGCAAGGAAGCTTTTCATTCTGTGCTTATAGATTCATGTTATTAGGTTAAATACAAATAAGGTAGTTCCCGTACAGATGCCTGCCGATCTCGGCAAGTGCGAGCAACGCGAACATCTGGTGCGTATCGTTGGCGGGGTGTGCGGCGTCCCGCAGGAAGCCCCGCGTGATGTCCAGCGC
>NJDD01001707.1:619661-678214 GCA_002245505.1 Calephelis nemesis | reverse complement strand
ATTTTAGAAATATACATATCGTCTCTGAGGTCTAACCGTGCGTCTTCGGTGTGACTTCTTGGGATCTTGGGTTCGATCTCCGGTCCGGGCAACAAAAAAGAAACAAATAGAAATTTTGAAGGTTCAATTTTCTACTAAAAGTAATGTTGCCACTTGCCCGGGATTGGATAAGTGCTCGGTTGGCTACAGGATTGTCATCTACCAAATTGGATTTAATCTCTTCGGCCAGTCGTGAGCGCTCTGGTTGTACAGTTAGGCCGAACTGACCCTTCGGGGATATCTTCAGAAACTCACATTTAGAAATTGTAGCAACAAAATTAAACTCTTCAGATTTTTAATATTAGTATCAACAGATTCTGTGATAAATTTGACCTTGCACAGAAAAATGTCCTGGCATAATGATGTGTCTACCTACTCCAAACGACGTCATTTGAAAACAATTATTGCATTTGCCCATATTGCTTAAAAATCTTTGACATTCATCAGAATTGCACAGTAAAAGAGACTTTAGCGGCTCAGCTGGTTCACCAAGCAAAAGTAATAATACCTTACTATTAACACAACCCTGCGTTTCATCTTTGAATTTTAAGGGATCACAATGCGGGCATTTTTTATCATTTTTCCAATTAAAATCAAAGGAGTATTTTTATACTGTAACGTGTTGTCATAATAGTCCTGCATTAACAAAAACATTCCTATTAAACCTACTGAAAATGATTCTACTTTGAGCTTGACGCTGAACGCTAGCTGATCTTATTTATCCCTTGCGTCTGTGTAAATATCTCCAAATCCCTCAAAGACACTTAACGGTCAGCCAGTTCCGCAAGTCTGTTGAGTCTAAGAATGGAGTGACCATTGTCGAATGCTAGCAAGTGATCATAATCCACAAAAACACTATTCTTGCCAACATTTTTTTAGAGTTTCTCTCGATTTCCCCAGGATTTCATCATCAGATCCTGACCTGGTGACCATGGGACCACCTCTGAAATATACCCTTTCAAACAAAAAACGATTTTCCATACGAACATTCATCACCTCTTTTTACCCATTCTCCCTCATTTTTTAGTGATAAAAAGTAGCCTATATTTATTCGTTTATCATAAAATGTCTAAATACAAAGTTTCACTGTTACAGCTTTAAAAATGGCCACTATACATATGAACAGTCATCCCCTCTTTTTACCCATTCTCCCCTATTTTTTTTGCGATAAAAAATAGCCTATGTTCTTTCGTTTATTGTAAAGTTTCTAAATACAAAGTTTCACTGTTACAGCTTTAAAAATGACGAATTTTTATATGAACGTTAATCCCCTTTTTTTACCCACTCTCCCCTATTTTTAGCAAAAAAAAGTAGCCTATGTTGTTCCTATTCTATCTCTGTACCAAATTTCATCAAAATCGGTTCACTGGTTTTGGCGTGAAAGCATAACAGACAGACAGATAGACAGAGTTACTTTCGCATTTATAATATTAGTAGGGATTTTTAACCAATTTTGCTATGATTATGATAATAATATTTGCTTATTTTAGTATGTGTATCATAATTTCTTTGCGTGTTTTTCGTTAATGATAAACTGAAGTACGTGGTTCATTGTTATGGACTTATGTTAAAAATACTGTTACTTAAATATTTTTCCTACGCAAATTGTGCCACCCCCGTTAACCCCCATAGGTGTTGATTTTAAAAAAAACGCTTACATATATATCTCATAATTTGTATTGCAGAGCATTATTTCAATGTCACACAAAATATTTCAATAGAATTAATTTTTCCAGACAAACTTAGCCACCCCCTTTAACCCCCAATGGGGGTGAATTTAGGAAAACCCTGAAATACGTGTTTCATCATTTGTACTAAAAAGCATTAATTCAAAGTTTCATGCAAAAATGTGCAATAAAAATATTTTTCTCATATAAACTTTGCCACCCCCTTTAACCCCCAATGGGGGTGAAATTCGAAAAAACCTGAAATGCGCGTTTCATCATTTGTACTAAAAAGCATTAGTTCAAAGTTTCATGCAAAAATGTGCAATAAAAATATTTTTCTCATACAAACTTTGCCACCCCCTTTAACCCCCAATGGGGGTGAATTTCGAAAAACCCTGAAATGCGTGTTTCATCATTTGTACTAAAAAGCATCAGTTCAAAGTTTCATCATTTGTACTAAAAAGCATTAGTTCAAAGTTTCATGCAAAAATGTGCAATAAAAATATTTTTCTCATATAAAATTTGCCACACCCTTTAACCCCCAATGGGGGTGAATTTCGAAAAACCCTGAAATGCGTGTTTCATCATTTGTACTAAAAAGCATTAGTTCAAAGTTTCATGCAAAAATGTGCAATAAAAATATTTTTCTCATACAAACTTTGCCACCCCTGTTAACCCTTTTAGGGTTTAACAGGGGTTGAATTTCCAAAAAATAATATGCCTATGTCCTTCTCATGAATGCAAACTATCTACATACCAAATTTCAGCAAAATCGGTTAGGCGGTTTAGGCGTGAAAAGGTAACAGACCGACAGACAGAATTACTTTCGCATTTATAATATTAGTATGGATTACTAGTAGGGTAGTACTGGTAGCCGGCGTAAGTTTCTATCATCTGTCTGCTTGTTTGCCTTCCAATATCATAAAAAAAGGTTTACCGTCACTAATACCGCAACATTTGACTAGGTGGAAGAGTTTCGCATCCACTAGTCTGGGTGACCACCAGCCTTACCTATTCCTGCTGCAATAACGTAAATGCTTGCCGTAGACGTGTTTTGGTTCGGAGGATAAGGTAGGCGATAAAGTTACTTCTGCTCGATTCTTTACATCTCGGGCTCAGGTAGACAATGCACTATTACCACCTTTGGTGTCTCTGCGTGGCATGAATTTCTTGCTACCAGGAAATCCGTCAGTTTGTTTGACTTCCAATATCATAAAAAACCATACACATGTAAAAAAAAATGTGAGCCGTCACGGGACGCCTGGCAGATGTAAAACATCGACATTATTTTGTAAAAGTTATATGCAGAAAAGAACAAAATATTGTGATAGGAACTAAATACATGACATATTTGATATGATGATTTCATGATAAAATAAAATATTACGATAGGCGAGAATCGCACAGTCTATTGTAAATGGTGACGCGTCGCCACACCGTACACACTACTGCATATAGACTGTATATAACATCATATAGTGTGGCGGCGCGTCACCACGGCATGCGTCGCCACGCCAGAAATTGGTTTAACGTGCGGCTATAGATGTTTCACATCAAAATACCCCCGCTAAATGACTAAGTGTTTATATTAAATAAAAAATGCAATATAACAACAAAATATTCATTTAAATGGAAACTCACTCAAATTAACATTCAGTAATGTTTATATGTAAACATACATACATACATGTCACATACAAAACCTTTATTTTTATAATGCATGACCAATATCACGTGTCATCAACGTGTGCACAATTATTGTGACTACATTAAATTGTGCGCGTTATTGACAGTACCTGCTTGATGTGGTGCGGCGTGGCGGTGTGGTCAGGCGCCCGGCTGACGGGTGCCACCAGCAGCGCCAGCAGCTCGCAGCGGCTGCAGCCCGCCACGTCCGCCTCCACCAGCGCCGACAGCACGCCCACCATCGCCTTCAGCGCGCCGCCTGACACCACATACTTCTCAATATCGTACACTTCATTATCGTTATACCATTACAATGGTCTCTATAATCTAGTAGCAGACCGGTATTCCAGTGCTGAGCAAATCAATTTGTGTTTTAAAATTTTCTAATATCGGTTAAGTGCCCGATTCGCGAGCGGGCATATATGGGACTAATGGTTTCCATATTCAAGTGCAAGAGAACAGATCATTGAAAGGTAGATTATGTATAGATACCTTGCAGCAGCGGCGACTTGGCCAGCGCCAGGATGTTGGGCGTGAGCGCCTGTCGCGCGTCTGGTGTGAGGGCGGCGGGACAGCGCAGACAAGCGCCCCGCACCAACGTGAGCGCCGTCTGCGCACAGTGCAGGTCCGCCTCGCACACCAGCGCCGGCACCTCCGTCAGCACCTACACACACACACACACACACACATACACATCTTAACGGACACACACCACCACACTACACCGACATTCTCGACGGCGAAAGGAGCCCGGAGCAACACAGGGAAAAACTATTTTAAATATCAGAATGGATAAGTGTGTCTTTGAATCAGTGTGCCTGAATGCGAAACCTAATTTAGGAATGGTTAACGGTTACTCTCAGAGATGTCATTAAGTCAACATTATTCATACAAGACTGTGACTTAATAATTAAATAGATAAATGTTAATTAACTTCTCTGAATAAGAATATTACGTAAAGAACGTTTAAATTTCAATCCCAAATAAGTTGAAATTTCATTCATTTTCATATTTTACAAGCAAACACTACATTTATATATTTCGAAATTAAAACAGGCCAAAAAAAACAATATTTAAAAAAATTAAACTGAAAGAACTACCGGAGTTTTTGCGCCATCGAGAGAAAGGTAGTTTATTGAATGTTGACTTAATTTTGAACAATTGAAACCCGTTATTGTTAAATCTGATAACTTGAAAGCAAAATTACACAAAATTAATGATTTCGCTCAAATTTAGTTTAGGTCAGATAATTTAAACATAAAACTATAAAGTGTAAAAAGAGTAAAATATGTAAAGCCGAAACGCATAATTTAAACTAGCTTCGCCCCGCGGTTTCACCCGCGTAAGTCCCAATCCCGCGGGAACTCCGGGATAAAAAGTAGCCTATATGTTATTCTGGGTCTTCAGCTACTTACATACCAAATTTCATCGTAATCGGCTTTGTAGTTTTTGCGTGAAAGAGTAACAAACATCCATACATATAAACTTTCGCATTTATAATATTACATAATAGGATAGTAGTCCTGTAGTAATATTGCTTATTATAAATTAAAAACAATAATATCCACATACCTTACTTAATAGTTCTATACTAATAGCATTACTATAATTCTGAACAAGTGTATCTAGTAGCACAAGTGTCGATAGTTTTAAAGCTCGTTGATTCTTCCGTAGAAATGATCCAAGAATAGGAACAGCGTCTGACTGAAACAAAAAATAAATTTAGTGAACCTTAAATTCTACATACATTCCTTTATACAAAATTATGACATATCAACTAGCTGAGCCAACAAACGCTATCCTGTCTGTTTTTTCATCTGATCTTTATCCTGACAAAGAAAATTACAAAATTGGTCCATCTGTTCAGACATACAGGCGCAGGCGTTGGCGATGACCAAGGTATTTATTATTTGTATATATAAATAGGTATTTATTATTTGTATATATAAGAAGATTACAACCCATTTCAATAACGCGTCTAAGATGGGAGGTAGGTAGGTTCAATAATTAAAACCTTAGTAGGCCTATATCTAATAGTAGATAGGTAATTGAATTAAGCCTTAAGAGTAACTAGCAATTATTTTAAAAAATCACTTATTCCTGCAGTCACTTACACAGTAACACAGAGGGTTAAATTCACTAGTTAAACAGAAGCAAGGATTTTACAGTCCGATGTCAGGTTGGTAACGCTAACATTAACATCTTATCGCAAATTTGCCGTTTTGACATTTTAGTGTTAAATTTAGGATTTCTCAAAGCTTCTTAGCATTAAATGATTGCACTTAGCATATTGCATTTTTTACTGGCAAGAAAAGAAAAAAAGAAAAAAAAGTTTAAGTTGTTACAAAATTATTTAAAGTTTTCACCATATTCTAGCACATTGTGGTGTGCAAATATTTTAATATTTTTAAAAGTAATTATTAAATTATGTTTTAATGTTCATTTAACAAATAGTTTACTATTAATTAATACTTATTACAATTTGAATTATAATTACAAACAATATTAATATATTTAGTCCTGTCTACTGTAAGATATTAGTGTCAATAAAATATTCACTTATTATCGGTAAACTTAAACACGTAATCGAAGATCTCGGCCAAATGTTGAACAACTCGCAAACAATATCTACGCTGTCATCAGGAAAGCCGTAAGCTAAGTTTTATAGGTCTGGGCGTGTAACGTGTCTATATATGTGGTATTACAACTCCTGAATGGATGGACCGATTTCGATGCAATCATTGTTTTAAACTTAACGTGATCTGGATGTCTTAGCTACATAACAGATAGGTTTTTTGGGGTTATAGAATCTTACAATTATTTTAACTCTAAACTCTAAATTTTAAAATTATTTTAACTTTAATTATTTTAAATTACTCTAAATTGAAGGTAAACAAGCAGACGGATTTGCTAATGGTAAGTCCTGACGTCATAACATGGGGCCTATACACATAAAAGATGGTAATGGTGCGTTGCCAACCTGCGGTCGGGAGCAAATGTAAGTTTACCGGCTACCATACCCTCTAAACCGGAACGCGTCATGACGTTATGGCCTTCCGCCATATGTAATAAGTAAGGCGGTGGTACCAATCCGGATGAGCCGCTGCGAAACTCTACCACCTATTCAAATGTCACGTTGTTAGTGACGGTAAGCCTATGCTCGTCTTTTACGAGCTGCCTGACAGCTCATGCAGCATAGCAGGAAGGCAGATGGTCTATTCTGCAAAGGAGCCCGGACCAACACGGGGCACGTTATATAAAGTTTAAGGTGTACTGGCGAAATCCTGTTAACATTAGGGACTGAAAGCTATAAAGGAACTTACCAAAATAGGCCTTAAATCGATACGCAGAGGGGATGATGCAATTTTCGTCAATGCTTTGACGGTGGTCAAACGGGTTATTTCGTTTCGTAGCCTTTCTAAAAATATAGGTAGACATACTGGAAGCTCATTCTGAAACAAAAAAGTGATTACACTTTCCGTTACATAAGTTTTTATATTTTCTCCTCTATGAAGATCGTATACGCTCTGGTGAGGGACTAAAACTCAAGAGGTCCCGGGTTCGATTTCCAGGTCGGGTAACGAACAGATAATGTGTTTTTTATTTTCTTATAAAAATATCGTTACTTGGGATGGAATATGTGCCCGTTTGACGATAAGTTTGCCGCCTAAAATTTATATAACAGTGAAGCCACAAACTGTGAACATTATATCATATAACGACGATGATATAATAGTCAAAGTGTCATGATCAATTTTCATCAATTATTTCAGATTTCTATCAAGTTAATTTTCCGTAAGTAGCTTCACTCCGTGAGTAGCTTCATTAAGAAGAGGCGTTTAACTTTTGACGTGACAACGTCTTATAATTCGATGGAGCCGGCTGCACGCACAAAAAAACATGACTCATGCGGCGTTACCTCACTCTGAGACGTGCCATTTAAGGGTTGAAGTGCAAGCGAGAGCGCGGTATGAGCGACAAAGAGGCAGAATCAGACTCCGTTATTAAGACCACAGAGTACATTACCTACTTATGACGTTGTCACGTTCAACTATTGTCAGTAAACCGACTTTACAGACAACATAGCCTTTGCTATGAGTTAGTATAGATTACGTTCGGTAAGTTACGTGTCGAAATCTATGACATTTTTGGTCTAAAAACGTGTTTCTCTTAGTTACCTATAGGGGGCGCTGTTCAAAGTTTTCATACAAATAATTTACAGAGACGGTAGCGACTATAGTAAACTTGCCAATCCGTCAAACTTATGGTAAAGGCTCAGTTTTTTATTTTACAATTTTGAATTGTTATCAAATGCGTTAATTTGACGATCCTCAAAAAACTATTATTTCTCTTTTTGTTAGATCTCAAGACAACAATACAAAAACTCTATTGTGCATCAAATACGGAGGTTTTATAAAACTCAACCTTTTGACATTTATTGATAACAAGGTCATTAAAAAATATTAACCACCTGTTTATTTTTTCTAGCGCTTACATAATTCCTATTAATATTATAAATACGAACATAAGATTGTTTCTTATATTTTCAATCAAAAACTGCTAAACTAATCATCATGAAACTTTGTACACATATCTTTGGAGGTATTAAAATTAACATATAGGCCACTTTTTAATAAAAAACGCGAGCGTAGCCGAGGGTAAAATCTAATAAAATTTCAGACGCGTTATCTAACAAATTAGGTAGTGCTTTGATCTTGTACTGTGTATAGAAACGTAGTAATACAAAATTATATTTCTTATTAGTAACTGTAAGATAAACATGTCAAATTATAACCCCCTTACTAACGAAACTTACGCACCCGTTGATCTGGTGTGTAGCTTCATTTTTGTTAGCAACCGTGACTTTACACATGAGCTCAACGGGCGCGAAAGTAAGGGGCGAAATGTGGAAACCAACTAAATTATAAGTATACGTAATTGTCGCGTTCGGGTTCTGATGAAAGAGCCGGTATATTTACTTGGACAAGTGGCTTAATACATTTTCTACAAATAGGCTTTATATGCAACATTTGGTATATATGGCAGGCTTTCCACTGGTGGGTCCACTGGTGGGTCACAAAAGAATATTGAGTGGGCCTTGCCTGTAGAATAACACACTACCCTACCGATAATACACCATACGACCGGCAATTTAATTCTTCTAATTTTTGATGTAATTATTTAATTGAGACTTTATTAATTAAATAAATTATTAGAATAATGAAAAGTGAGTTCAAAATTAGTCTTTTATTCATATTGGTAACAGTCAAATGTCCTAGAGGTGAGTCCTGAGTTTGGGAACTGAGTGTTGGGTCGTAGTCCAAACAACTTTGGGAACCACTGATCTATGGTGATTCTTATCATCATTAAGTATATTCCATTACATTCCAAAACCCTATACAAAATTAGATCCATTACTCTTGGTACATTAATTACCTCTAAATAATCACCAAAATGGCAGATCAATTGTCCACAGGCTGCTATTGCCCTTTCTTTGACTTCTTGATCCATGTCAGTGGCCCTCAACCTCACCAACGTACACTCGTACATGGCGGGTATGAACTGCTGCAATTCTTCTGGAGGCGGTTCTACGTGAACTTCCTCTTCAACGTTCTCGGGGATATCTGGAAAACCACCTTCAATCAGACTGCAGTTGACGCATCAAAGAAGTTCAGAGCGACTGTTAAAACTTGGTACCAGATTGCTATGCCTGTGATATAACAGTTTAATAATGAATGTAAGGTATTTTTAAATTAGTGCTCGAAATTGAGCCTGGATATTCTGAATATTTAACTAAAATAAGGAAAACAAAATAAAAACAACTTAAAATAAACAAATTATAGCGCTTTAAATATTCCGCCAAAGTTTATTGGCCCTGGGCGATTTGTGGCTGATCATCTGAGAGCGCCGATTTTTAAACAACAATAACTTAGTTTTATTTTTAATTTACTTATTTTTGTTTTATGTATATGTTTTATTTTTTAAATAAAAAAAAATAAATTCATTAAGACATGAGTATAGCGGGTATTTCCTCATTGCTGCCAAATCTCATTAAATGAGCTTGAGTCATTACTCACCCCTTTACTCTTAACATTGATATGACTTTTTTTGACAACTAATGATTAATTTTAAACAATATGAGCCCGATTTTGTTAAATCAGGTAATTTGGTGCAAATTCCATCTTGACTTATAGCAAATGTTGATGTTACTGTGAAAAACTGAAGAAAAGAAAGAAAGCAAGATATGTATAGGTGCGTACGGACCGAGCGGGCGCATGACCTTGACGAGTGTCTGCAGCACGCGCAGCGCCTCTGCGGTGACCTTGTAGAAGGGGTCGTGCACGCACGCCAGCACGGAGGGCAGCAGCGCGGCGGCGTGCGCGCGCATCACCTCCGCCTCGTGCCCGCGCACCAGCCACACGATGAACACCAAAGTCTCGATCTTCATCGACGAAGCCGTGCTCTTGTCCCTGATCATACGCAACACACATTACTCTTCGCATATTCATAACTTTGAATATATTTCAGAAAACGTAATTAGGCAAAATAGAGGAATGCTGCTTACAACTAAAATACGTTTTTTACTTTTGTCCCAGAAATTTATCAGTTTATTATTTGGGTCATTTTCGTTAGGTTAAAAATATTTGAAGAGAAATAAGTTAAATTTAAACCTTAGCTTGCCAACGGAATTTATGTTTATAATCGTAGGAATAAGGGAGTGGAATAAAATTTTAATGGATACAGTATTTTATGTAGAGTATACATCGTAAGTACACGATTTGGCGTCATCTCAAACAAAAAATGGTTGCTGTTTTCTCGTAATTATTGTTTACATATGGTGGAATTTTGTACACTTTTGTTCAGTCAGAGTGTACAAATGAAATAAGAGTATCGCTTATTTTCCTCGTTGTCACCAAATCTTACGTAAACGAGCTTGAATAAAAAGGCCACCTCTTTATTTACAACCTTTTTTTACAAACTTTGTATGAAGATTTATGACTTTATAATAATTTAAGAACGATCACCTCTATGGTCTAGCAGTTCAGGTGTTGGAGTCGACTTCATGAGGTCCCGAATTCGATTTCCAGGTCGGGCAACAAAAACAAAATATAGTTTATCACATTTTCTAATAAAAAATGTTGCTCGGTGTAAGATTAGGCAGGCAGGTTGCCGATAGGCTTGCCATCTATCACATTGTGGGGCTTAGCTAGTTGTGGGTGCCCTGATTGTGCCTCTGTAGGAATGGACATGAAGGTACTTAAGACCGAATACATCAAATTGGGTAACTTCATGCAAAAACTTGACCAATGGCAGATGCTAGTTAACAAAGTAACCCCTAAAGAAGAACTGACTACTACACACAAATATGGTCAGTGCACACACACACTGCACACTAGTGCAGGTGTGGTGTGAGTGTGTGTGCGGGTACGTACGTGAGGGGCGGTGTGAGTGCGCGGATGACGCGTGCGGCGTGGTCGGCGAGACAGGCGGGCGCGGCGGCCAGCAGCTCCCGCAGCAGCGCCAGCGCGCAGGCCCGCGCCCGCAGGCTGCGACCGCGGATCACACGCAGCGCGCCCCGCACCACGCTCGACACCTGCGACATTTTAAACAAACTAAGCTTTTCATCGTAAACCGGAATTAACACATACTTTTCATACGTCAATGGCAAAGAATACAATCTAAGTTACTTATTTTTTAAACTTTTGTTATTATAAAAAAATTAAAAAAATAACACCACAAAAAACAAATTTTATGTAATGTAGCAAACAACCATCTGGATTACTACGACTTTTAAACAAAAACTTAGGCATCGATATCATCTCATTCGTTATAACGAAGCACACACGCACGCACAAATGTACGCTCGCAGGCACTCGCGCACGTAAGCACACGCACGCATACACATACATACCTTCATTTACCAATACCTTATACAAAATCACATAACACCAATCACTTCACCATGATAAAAACATACTTAATAAATTTAAAAGGACTACCTTTCCATCGCAATAAATTTTTGACGTAAATTTTGCTCCTACAAACATGAACCTGAGATGAATTCCTTGGGAGTTTAAGCTTCCGGTAAGTCCAATTCATTTATAGCGCACTATTTTACCTGTTTTGTCACGCCAAAATAAAATCTGTTTTTCCTTTGGAGTCCAATTTGGTAAACAAACACCACTTGATAGAAAAATATCAAAGTTTCACATTAATCTCAAGCACTTAAAACTAAATGTTATTGGTTTTAATATGTAAAACTTAGCTACGGTATGTTTAAAACTGAAATCTGTTTCGAATTCATCAAAAACATCACTTAAAATTTGCAAAAAAATATTAGAAATTGAAGTCTATTTGCACAGATAAATAACACAATACGAATCTGACACAGAGAACTTTAACTTGTCTATGGAATCGATAGACATAGGCAATGATGAATGCATAAATTGAATGATTCTTTTGCAATGATAAACAGTTTCTAAATTAAAATAAATATATATAGCTTGTGGTCGGAATCAGAAATAAGTGATGAGTGCTCGAATGACAATGAATATAATACACTGCTTTAATTGCATTGTTTCATTACTTTTTTGTTCAAAGTAGCTGTTACAAGCCTAACGCCAACCGGGCACACATCCAACCCTGTTTCCATTAGAAAACTCAAAGAACACACTTTCCACATTTTCCATGTACCCGACCCGGGGATCGAATCCGGGACCTCAAGAACCTAAGTCCGACGCCAAACCGCCAGAACACAGTGACGAACAGACTTTAAACGTGTTTTTCATTATCAGTTTTCCCGAAAAAAAATTATGTCATTCACCACTTCCATTATTTTCGGCTCCGTTCACTTAATGCACCTGGGTTAGTTCACCTAGGTGAATTAAATACACTTTAAGTAAACTTAAAACACCTGGGTGCATTAAAATTACTGTTTCGTACATTTAATTCAACTAGATGAATTAAATACACTTTTATAGTAAACATAAATCACCTGTCATATCATACAAATAAAATGTAAATAAATTTATAGTAAACATTATTTACCTAATCAAAAAAAGTAAAAATAAATTCTTTCGTACTCTTAAATCACACTTAAGTGAATCTGGTAGGAAAAAGTTTATTTATTGCTAGCTTCTCCATAGATGATATGACTGACATAGTTCTTACTTTGAGATTGTTAACTTTCAAATAGGATTCCAGATTTAAAATAATTCGTGGTAGACTTCAACCAAACCTTATAAATACTTATGAAATAAATTTTCAAAGTCCTTAATTTACTAAACTTTACAACAAATTCCCCGCAAAGCAACCTAAATTCATTGAAAAGGCTTACTGGTTGTCGTATTTTTGTGCAAATCGTCGTTTTGCAAATATATTAAGTTCTCCATCGATACAACAGTACGTGACACTGCGTAAGTCGGGTCTCCGCGACGGGGACCGCTACGTGTTCACGCGTGTGCTCAAGCGCATGTCGCAGACGCCCGTTTAACACAGTTTCAGGTCTAACATTTTTACGTTCATTGAATATTTCAACATCCTGTTTGATTTTCTTTCATTTAGAAAAGACGCCAACTCCAATCGCTTGCCAAAACAACGCCGATCTAACTATCAAGAAAATAAAAAATTCATATGCGAGGCACAGTTAATCTTGCTTGATGGATATATTATATTTCTAGAAATTATTCGCTAAAAGCGTGTTTATAAAAAAATATAGGTACCTACGTGATTCACTTAAGTGAATAAACCTGGCTGATTTAAGAGTACGAAGGGATTTATTTTTACTTCTTTTCTGACTATGTGAATAAAGTTTACTTTAAATTTTGTATGCTATGAAAAGCGAGACAGGTGATTTATGTTTACTATAAAAGTGTATTTAATTCATCTAGGTGAATTAACCCAGGTGCATTGCCATTGCCAGGTATGGAGCCTTATT
Source organism: Calephelis nemesis (assembly GCA_002245505.1). Lineage (NCBI taxonomy): Eukaryota > Metazoa > Arthropoda > Insecta > Lepidoptera > Riodinidae > Calephelis > Calephelis nemesis. The sequence continues at coordinate 664,885 of NJDD01001707.1, read as the reverse complement.
TTCTTACCAAATATATACTATCTATTATCTTTTGGCAAGAAAGAAAGATATACACACTTTCTCTTATATAATATTAATGCTATGGATATAGCATTACTATCTACTAAATTACTATGCTAGTATTGACCAATAAATATCATTCATTCAGGGTAGCATGTCATTCTTGTTCATTCGGTCTCTTAATAATTCCCAACCCTATCAAGTGTCTACGGCTTCCTAATGTCACTGTTCCGCCATTGTTGTTTACTAAATTGGACTTCTAAGAAAAACAGACCTTATATACCTTCATTTACCACCGTGGTAAAAACATACTTATTTTAAAGGGCTACCTTTCCATCTCACTAAATTTTGCTCCTACAACAAATACAAACGTGGACCTGACTTGACTGAATTCAAGAGCTTGATACGACAAAAGGAAATACGTTACTGAAATTGTATAAACTATGTACTTTTAAAGAAAATATTACTTATATCTTAAACTGCAGATAAAAATAATAGATAAATAAATAAATAAACAGCCCCCTGTTTTATGTAAAGCAGGGGTCTGTTTATTTTTTTACTTCTAGATAAAACTACATCGTATGAAAGGTTTCTTATTCTTAAAACAATATTTAGGTCATTACAAATTATCGTATCAAATCAGTCAGCTAATAATATAGACATCAAAAAAATATCATACCCTTTGCAATAGCAACGCCTGTGGTGAGTTATCAGTAGGTGCAATAGGCATTTGCAACGCAGGCGGAGGTCTGGTAGCTCGCAACAAGGCTGTGTAGGCACTGAGAATATCACACTTCACATTCTCTTCCCGCTCTGTAACAACATACAAACTATTTTATATAAGGTCTTTTCAACTTAGTGCACAATATTTTACCTGGACATTCTGAATATATAACTAAATCAGTAAAAAATATTAAAAAAAATATCGGACTTAAAATAAATTAATTACAACATTTTTAATAACTCATATTCGGCCGACGACACGTGACACCTAGATACTAGGTATGGCGCGTGTGTTACATTTATTGCGTGTCCTATCCCAATGATAGGCTTTGAACTGATTGATCATAAAAAACTAGTTAATGTAGGCGTGTGGTAAAGATAAGAATCAGGCTTACGTAACTATGCACCTAACTACAAAAATGATTTATGTACCTACCTATTCACACTATTTACATCCATATTTAAACATATCCACCATTGTAGGTACTCAATGCAAAACTTAGCACGGTTGTTGATGTGTCTTTAAGTATTGCTAGTAGGTTCCTATTTTCCTATAACTTTTTAAGGCAAGGTCAGTTCAACTGTAAGGTTCACAACGTCAGTCAAATCTTCGACCCTACCCACATGAAGAAGTCGGGAGGCGTCAGGTCAGGTCAGGTGATCACACTAGCCACCCTCTACTAAATTTTCACCATGGGAAAAGTACTCATGAACACTTCGCGAAAAATAAACGCAAACACAAACAAAAACATAACACATCCCAAACACGATCAAAAATCAACTGATTTGAAAAATTACTGTATTAGAAATAATAATTTGTAAGAGAGTCGACGACGGACGATCGAAGCGGCAAGCGCATCGATACATGACCTTGATCAGAACTTACAACTATGATTTTTTATGACTTAGCAACAGCGGTTACTTTCGCGGCTCACTAATAATTAATACTTAGGTAAGTATTACATATTAAATTAAAAAATAAAATACTGGACCGAGATATTTGTAATGTGTGACATGTAAAGTTTTTTAACTGATTAAAATTTCAATAAAACAAAAACATTAAGGGCTTTTAGCAATTTAACAGATAATAGTAAATTACATAATACCTAGTAGCCTGTAGGTACAAATAAACATTAAGTAGCTAGGTACCTACTAGATAATAGATAGTGACAATTCACGCGGCAGCCGTGAGCGGTGAGACAATCAGCTGTGAGCTGCGAACGAGAGTTCGTTGACCCCCATGCGTTATTGCGAGAATTAATTTTTGTAATATTTTATTTGTTTTTAGTTTTAGATTTTTTTATTATTTTTTATGTTTTCAGACACGCATTCCGAGCCCGTGGTTAAAATATCGTTAACTAATTTGAGAAAGCCCTGTATACATATTAGAATTACCGGCGACTTCGCTCGCACTTGCATCATTAAAAAAGTATGATATGTTACTTTTAATACATTCAAGAATGTGTGTACAAAGTTTCATGATGATTGGTTAAGTAGTTTTTGCATGAAAGTGTAACAAACAAAACTTACATTTGCATTTATATTAAGTAAGGACAAGCGTTCCTGTGGTGACAACTGCTAAACCACTGGACCGGTTTTCATGAAATTTAATAAACAAATAATAAAACACCTGCGTTCAAACATAGGCTACATTTTTTTAAAAATCAACATCTGAAGGGCTATAGGGGGGATGAATATTTGTATGAAAATCTATTCTCCAAACGTTAAAAGCGGATAAACAGCTATAACATAATATATATCACAGAACTAGCAATTTGACCGTATTCGAAACAGTGAGATCCGAGAAAGAGTGGGATTGAAAGAAAGCATTGGTGTTAAAAACAGAAGAAGAAAGCTCCGCTGGTTCGGACATGTAGAAAGAATGACAGATTAAAGATTAAAAAAGCAGATATACAATGCGGCTGTGGATGGACGTAGCTAGGTAACCGGGTAATGCCAGGATTGTGAGGTTTGGCACTTGATACTCTTTGGCTACTCCTTAGATAACATCCTTAATAGACTTGGTGTGAAGACGTGTATGTAACTAGCAATATACAACCTTGCAAGTTAATTAAGTTAGTATACACACACAGCAACACTATCATCGGCTAGGCCTGGGTTCGGTCTAGTGATGAATATTTCCTGTTTTGGATGTTTAGGTTGGCAATAATCATTATCAATGATACCTAGATCAATTAATGCATTTATTATCATAATATAGCGAAGATACAGACACTCTCATAGCTTAGTCATGACTTATCATATAAACATAAAACTATAAAAAAGTATCTTCACGCCCTTATCCCCGAAGGAGTCGGCAGAGGCACAACCAGGGCACCCACGACTAGCCGAAGATACTTAGTGCCACAATGTGATAGGTGGCAAGCCTATCGCCAACCGGGCACGTTTCCAATCCCGACCAACATTTTTTTTTATTAGAAAATTGGAAAAATCCAATCTTCTTTTTGTTGGCCGACCCGGGATTTGAACCCGACACCTCATGCAGTCAAGTCCAACACCTGAACCGCTTGACCACAGAGGCGATGTAAAAACCTCGAGAGTAACATAATACTAATCAAAAAATACAATACATAATAATTTGACTACACTAGTAAAACAACCGGGTAACCCAGATTCAATAAGTAGATTATATGAGAAAGGAATAATTCCATAAGACGAAACGATAGAACGCCGGCATAAATGGTAACGTTAAATTTACTCTTTCAAGAAATCGGTTTGCTTATTTTTTTTAACTAGCTTCCGCCCGCGACTCCGTCCGCGCGGATGTCGGTCTAAAACTGAATAATTAAGTTTTTTTTTCTACGTATTTTTCCAGGATAAAAAGTATCCCATTTTATGCCCAGGATAATAAGGTATAATTATACCAAGTTTCATCGAAATCGAAATGTTAGTTTTCACGTGATGCCTGAACATACATACAGACAGACAAAAATTTTTTTTAATCACATATTTGGGTTTGGTATCGATCCAGTAACACGGGGGGTTTTTATTATTTTCAATGTACAGAATTGATCCTTCTACAGATTTATTATTTGTATAGATTAGTAAGTATCTTCAAGCCCTTATTCTAGAAGAAGTAGGCAAAAAGCCCAAACTAGACATTGAACCCATGACCACCAACTAGGACCACTAAACCACAGAGGCAAATACAAGTTTCAAATTAATTTACAAAGACTTGCCTTTGAACCTGGCGATCAACGCCGGCGACACGGTCTGATACATTTCAGCCAACAGTTCGTGCCTTGTGGCGATGACAGACTCCAGACATTTCGCAGCAGCACGTCTTACCTGTCAACAAATAAATATTATCACATATTTTTCCATGTCGACTGAATCTCCATTGTTATGGTGTTCATTCTTTTAGCACAAACCAGACAAAATTAAGTTAAAATTAAATTTTGAGCTCACAAATTATATTTATTCTTCACTTAATGTTTACAAAGTTATAGACTTACAGGACCAAGATTATCTTGAATTTTCAACATCAATATTGTCAAAATGCAAGATTTCATAGAGTTAATTCTAAATTTAGTTTAGTTTATTCTAGTTCGCAACAACAGAATTACTACAGATGAATAGCATATTATCTCTTCACCTAGTTATTCAATTTAAAAATCATAGGAGTTTTCGCGCCATCAAGAGAAAAGATGGTAGCACTTTTTTCGTAATTATTGAATTTCGTGTACGTATTGAGTGAAAATTAGTCAATTTTGGTGGCATTTTATTTCAAGTTTAAGTGGACAAGTGAAATTTTCATGAAGTTATTAGTTGCCACGAAGGCTCACAAAATGAGCTCGAGTAAGGAGGCCACCACTTCACTCACAACCCTCCTAAGCCGACTACCTATGATACCTACCAATTTATGACTAATTTTAAGTAATTTTTGTCAGATTACACGAAAACTTGATCAAATTTAAACTTGACTAATGGTGCTGACACCCATGTTAAAAATAAAAAAAAATATACTAACCGGTTCCATGTATAATCAAAATAAGACTACAAAGACTGCTGTCACTTAACGTCAGGAGAGACTTGGCTACATTCCGTTATTTTTTTACTTACCTTCCAAGACATGTCATCGTCATCTGAATATTCTTCGGAGTCAGATTCAGGTTCTGCGTCAGGCTCAAAAGATTCATCCTCCATCTCTTCGTCCTCGCCGCCGCCGTCCTCATCATCTTCGTAATTGTAGTTGGGATCGTATGTGATCATTTTCAAACATAATTCAATTATCTGGTAAAAATAACAATTATGTTAACTATGTCTAATAGCAATAATGGTCTAGTGATCCAGATGTTGGACTTGACTTCATGAGGTCCCGGCTTCGAGACCCGGTTGGGCAACAAAAAGAAAAAGTGGTTTTTCTAAATTTCTAATACAAAAAAAAAGTTGCTCGGGATGAGATATGTGCCCGGTTGGAGATAGGCGATTCCTATCACATTGGGGGACTTAGGCCCGATTTCACCAAGAGCCCCTATATTTTAGGGGACCTTTTAACGTATTTTAGGGGACTGTTTTGTATGAAAACAGTCCCATAAGTAACGTTAAAAGGTCCCCTAAAATATAGGGGCTCTTGGTGAAATCGGGCATAAGTGTCTTCGACTAGTTGTGGGTGCCATTATTGTACCTCTGCCTACCTTTTCTGGGATATGGGCGTGAGGATACAAATAAAAGCAAATGGTAATATTTAAATTGTTGAATTAAAAGCAAATGGTAATGTTAAAATTGTTAAAGGTTGCAATTACCTCTGACAAAACCTACATGTAACATATCAAAGAACCATCTCAAGCACCTCAGCTTTCAAACAAAAATATCTGAATTGAAACCGGCCCATCCGTTCAAAAGTTGTGATGCCACAGGCAGACACACACAGTCACGTCAAACTTATAACTTTACCCTTTCTGTCAGGGGTTAATAAAGGAAAAGCTTGCAGTTTCTTCAACTGAGTCTTCTTAGAGTGTTGTCGCGAATAAAAATCTTGATTACAGAAATTTTATGACAGGTTTGAACTCATAACTTATACTAGCTGTTCCCGCGAACTTCGTTCCGTCCGTTCAGTTTGTATGGGAAAAATTAAAATATTGTTTTTCCCAGATTCCTTACTATCGAACAGCATAAAAAGTATTCTATGTCCTTCTAACCTACCTCCCCATTCATTTTCAACCAACCAATCAGGCTACCTTTCTTGAGTTGTAATAGTGTAACTAACACCACTTTTTTATATATAGATACATAGCTCATTAGATTTTCTGAACCATAGAAAATTAAACATTTATTTGTTTGTAAAACAAAGAAAACCTTTAAAAGTAACAAAAACCAAAATTGATGTTATCTAAAACTACGTATTACACTCAGCAACGACTGATGGATGATATTTTCTAACAACATTTTCTCTCACAAAATGGTGATGCCACTAATGGTGGTAATTTGGTTGCACACTTACTAAACAAATTTTAAGTTATCACTATCTTCTTTCAACGCTAGTGATAGAAGAGGACAAAATACGCTTAGTGCTGTTAAGATTAGTTTATACTTGACATTTCTATAGAATTATACAGTTATTACTACTACTTGAGATCAGAAAAAATTAATTAAAAAACTTACAAGTTGATATAACACTAATCTGACATGTCTAAAATGTTCCATCTCTTTTCTTTTTGTTACATAGGAAAAAGATAACATACACCTTAAACAAGTTTAGTTGCTGCACAGAAGAATTACTACCGATATTTTTCGTTAACTTCAAACCATAGTCATATATTTTGCCAAAATCGTTCCATTGGCTTTGACAAGACAGACAAACATGGAAATAGATTATGTTACTTTCATATTTTTAAATACTACCATAGATTAAAACTCACCGTTGGTATATGTGGTTGAACTTCTTTCGGACACTTAAGCACAAAAGCTTCAAGAGCCTGCAAGCAATGTTCACGTAGTTCTTCGTCTGCATCTGTTGAATGTTTTAACACTTGTGGTGCCACTCGCCATAGCTGCTCACCAAACCTATGACCGGCCTGTCGGCTGAAAGGAATACGATAAGCTGTATACTATATTAATATTTCCCGGAAGCTTCATCTATGTTTAAAACCTCACTCATTCCCGCTGTTATTGAATGAGTACACTCTTGAAGGTTCCTAGATCGTTTGGTGTTGGAAATACCACCAGCAAGGCTTGGAACTGGTACTAAAATACCGGTATTTTACCGGTATTTAGCGGTTCTTTCCATTTCGATACCTGGATACCGGTTCCAAAGTGGGTACCGGTACTCCGTAGTAAGACCAAGTCGGTTGACCTGATGTGAACACTCCCAAGATACTAATAAAAGATCATTGGTGTGTCCTGAACTTTATTGACTAGTGTCTAGTGTACACTGAGCCTAATAATCAAGGTTAAGAACGAACTACATGGCATTGGTAAACAAGTAACATGTCAATCCAAAAATTTTAGATTGACTGAAAAACATAATCAACTTTTATTCGAAGTCGGTTACAAATGTCGATACACAAAATAAAACTTCGAATATGAAAATTCAACTCGGCGCGGCGTAGCGGGTTGCCGCTCCGCACTTCTTACACTGATAGTCGAAAACGAAAATTGGCAACGTCGCACTTGTACTTAATGGGCACCTTAATGAGATATTACCGGTATTAATACCGTTACTCGGTAGGTATCGGTATAGGTCTAGTACCGGTACTGTTAGTACCGGTAACACCTACATTACCGGTCCCAAGGTCAAATATACCGGTACTCAAAAATACCGGTATTTCAGGCCCTGACCACCAGTGGTAACTGGTTTTACAATGTAGTTGTGCGAAGTAAGAGGTTTCTTCGGAATTGGACGGTAGTAGACCGCTTGAAATTAATTGGATAGACATGATACCTCAAATTTTGACGCGATTTCTACTGACTAGCTAGACTGGAACTCAAACAAACAGACATATTTCGTAATAATAAATAATTAACTATTCCTGCCGCCATAACGTCATGACGTCTTCCGGTTTGGAGGGTAAGGTAGACGGTAAACTTACTTTTGCTCGAGGCCGAACATCCCGGCCTCAGGTTGGCAACGCACCATTACCACCTTTGGTGTCTTTAGGCGGCGTGAATTTTTTACCATCAGGAAATCCGTCTGCTTGTTTGCCTTTCAATATCATAAAAAAATGTAAGCGCAGTAAAACTGAAAAAAAGACCTACTTCAATTTGAAATACCACGTCACGATTTGATCATTCTTTTTCGATAATCTCAATATGTTTCCGAGGTGGTAAGTAAAAAGCTCATGTTTCCGTCGAAGTAAATAAAAATTTATGCATTATTATAGGTATATAACTCAAAAACCACGTGTCCGATTTTTTGAGAATCAAAAATTCATCAAAAATTGTTGTGATTCAATTGATATGGGATAAACAAACCATGTAAATCTGTTAATTAGCCGCTATTTACCCGATCGTTTAAATGATTGTAAGTTTTATAAATTGTTATATGAGGTATGCATTTTATCATAATACTATCACCCCTCCCCAGCTTCGGATGCGTGGACAAACTTCTATGGTGTTATAATACTATAAACCTTCCTCTTAAATCACTGCAACTATTTAAAAAATGCATCAAAATCCGTTGCGTGGTTTTAAGAATCTAGAAAACATAGAGACAGACAGCTGAAAGCCACTTGTTTTTACTATTTAGTGATAAAGTAAAGCTGTAGCATCCTTTATTAGCAAATTTATATTTACAACATAAACTGATATTAATTATGTGCTAAACAAATGTTCTTTTGCTCAAGTATTAGGAATATGAAACATATGTAATGGAGGATTTGATTATTTAACATTTTTGACAATGACACATGGTCTTTTCAAATTAGTGCTCAAAATTGTGAATCGATACTCTGCTTATTTAATTGAAATAGTAAAAAAATATTCTACAAATCATACTTAGAACAGTCAAATTATAGCACTTTTGATATTTCACATTTATTTACACAAGTTCAATGACCCCGCGTGATATTCAAGTAACAGTTGAGAGTGTGAGCTTTTTAGAGACAATATCCACGTCATATTACTTATTTTTATTTATCTTTTTTTCAATTTTGGAGGTATGTATTCCGAGTCCCTAGAATAAAAAATATTACCAAATCTAATAAAACATTGTATATCTCGCATAAAAGTTTAAAATACCTGTGTCGAAAAAGTAAATAAATTTATAGTTGTTCAAAAATACACATTAAACGCCAGAGTCCATAACATTAGGGATTAACTGATAAACTGAACCAGGGTCAACTTGGGTCAACCTTTTGATGTTGCTATATGAGACATGAGAATGTTAGTGTTGTAACTCGTGTTATCAATTGCCTTATCTTTCCATACTTTTATCAAACTAGCCTAAGCGCAAGGCATTACTTGTGCGCTTAAAAAAATTTGTTCCTATTCAATCAATTTTGCATAATCATTCAATCAATTTTGAATAGTCATTTTACATTCTTTGTAGTATAGAAAACAAAACAAGCAGATGATTTTTTTTTATGTAAGAAATATCACACACGGCAAAGATTTTATGGGTTAGTGGTTAACCTGAAGCTGGGAACTTTTTCCTCTTATGCAAAACAAATTTGCTATAAAGGCAGGAAGACTGAACCAATGTAGTAGAGTCGTTGCAACTCTACTATGTAGTCTTAATATCTCTATCTTGTCTATCTAATCTTGGAATATTCTGCTAGAGTTGTTAACTCTAGTAGAATATTACAAAAATCTCAATCATGAAATTGTTTCTAGTTACAGGTGAATCGCTTTCATGTACAGTAGAATCCTGATTATCCGAATCCCGATTATCCTAACATCCGATTATCTGCGCCACGACTCTGGCTGCTGCTTGAAACATTTCAAACCGCGGAACTAGACACATAATAAGTTTAAACGCGCCTCCGAATGTTTACTCCCGCTTCCATTTGTTTGCATGATTGTGTTTGTTTCATTTCCTCTTATAACATTTAATTGACATCTACAAAAATGGATAAAAAATGAAGGGTATAAAAAACTATGAATCTGACAGTATGTGGTGTCGGAGTATGTATCTTCAGTATCGGACATTAAACAAATTCTGCTTCTTTAATAAAATTTACCTGTGCGATTGAGTAAGAAGATGGCAGCTCACAACGTTATATCACGAAAAAACCTAAGACATAATAAAAAACCTAATTACGTCAAAGATCAATAACAAGTTTTTTTCAATTAAAATTGTAAATAACATTGGTACATATTAAAATGTAATTCATTATATTTGAACCACATATATAGTTTTTATATCGTTTTGTCTAAACGACGTAGGTATATATGTCAAACTCATTACTTAATATAACATTTAAATGTCAAATATAGTTTGATTTAACTATGAAATCGACTCGCTCGCGAAACAGGCAGTACACAACCAAGCAGATAGATGCAACTATAATCTCCATTCCTATGATTTGCTAACTATAACTAAAAAGGATCTGCTCACATCTTGGAAGGCTAAGTGGAGGACTAGTAGTTTATGTAAAGGTAAACATAACGCTTATATCCAGCCAGATATTCCGCGTAAGCCCTGGTTTTATAAATATAAAAAAACACGTAAAGACGTCATATCTGTCATCTGTAGAATCCGTTTAGGGCATTGCTGCACCCCAGTATTTTTAAATAAAATTCGAGTTCGAGATAGTTCTTTATGTGAATGTGGATTAGATGAGGGCACCTTGGATCATATTTTCCTGGCTTGTCCCAATATTAATAAGTCAGAACCTCTGTATAACCAACTTCACTCACTAAACATTCCTCTTCCTATTAATTTTTCGTCTCTCTTAACTCATTTATCCCAACAAGACCTTTTCAAACTTTTAATTAAATTAATTGTCAAAAATGATATCAAAGTATGAATCTACATAGTATACTCTGCTGATCTCCTATATATTTATACTAACTCATATTTATGTACTTGTGTTTGTCCTTTTTTTAGTGTAAGAAATTAACCCAAGCAACTACTAAGTACATTGTTTTTTTTTTTAAAAAGTTTTAAACAGAAAATTATTTCTTTCGTAATTTGAAACTGGCAGAATCGTCTTATAATAGATGGTAATTGCCAATACCCCAAAAGAAGAAGAAGAAGAACTATGAAATCGATTATCCGAATTACCATTGGTTCTAATTGAATCGGATAATCGGGATTCTACTGTACTTCAAATTGTAAATGTGATCAACATAGGATATTCAACAAATTAGAAGTTTGAATTAGATTAGAAATTAAAATAATCCTAAAATTGAAAATAAAATAATAATCCTCAACAAAACCTACATGTAACATAGCATGGTTCTTTACCATCTCATTAACGTCAGCTTTCAACCAAAAAATCTGCATTACAATCGGTGCAACTGTTCAAAAATTATAATGCCACAGACAAACAGGCACACACACATAACACAGGTTAATAAAGGGTTCATATTTTATTCCACTATCAGACAGGCTTTCTACGTTACTTTATACGTTACTTGTATATTAGTATAATTAGTAAATCAAATTCTTACCATACTGACGCAATGCACTGTATATGAGTACGACTGACGCTAGATGATGTGGATGAACTTAATCCCTCCAACAGGTGGTCAATGAGTTTGTTGTACAAAGATGCATTGCAAGACATCACCAGATGAGATAATGCAACAATGGTGCGTTTTCTAACAGCCTTAAAAAGGTAAAAACATTTGCAATATAAGCTTATTAATATATTTAGTTAACATTTATTCCTTCAATATTTCATGACTGTAATGGTGCTAATGTGAAACTAGTTGGGGCAGTTCTGTTACGTGGACCATGTGTGACTGACGTATTATCCCAATGCCAGAACCATTTGCTTTCCTGATCTGTTTTTAAAGTACCTGTCATGAGAAGCTGTAAATTATGTAAACAAACGTTCGGGAGTTAACAACATTTGGTTCAAAGATATTTTTTTTAATATTTAATTAATTAATAATTTAAATATGTATAATAAATTACGTATGTTTTGACATTTTTTTCGTGGCAAATTGATTTCCTGAGATGTACTGGGTACTGGCTTCATTATACGTTAATACACAATAACAAATAATGGATAAAAAAATTAAAATTAAGGCAACAATTCATAAAACTAACAACAATAACAAAGTGATAACGAAAAGATAAAAAAATTAACAATAACAAGCAAATCCGCGATTTTAACAAAGCAATGAAAAATTCAAAACTCGAATGACGCGTTTATTTCCAAAAGACGAACCGATGGTTTGCATTTGCATTGGTACCAAGACACTCAAACGTCAGTTGTTAGATATGATCCGACTAAATTAAATAGGTTGTTACTTTCATATAACCTGTCTATTTTTTTATTTCGATTGAATATGGTCAGTTTATTGTTGTCTCGAAGTAAAAGAAAATACTTGGTAAAAGATGTTTGTTTACATAATTTATAGCTTCTCATGATGGGTGCTTTAGCTTAATTATATCAAAAACAATGATGAACAAAAAATCCTTGCAACATATTTCTCTACCAGTAGAAATACATAACTGAATAATCCCTGGACAAATCACACAATTCATCTAACCCTAAAGTAAGCAAATTATATGCTTGTTATTGGAGTTAGTCAACAATATTAATACACTTAAATAAATACAAGTATACATTTAATATTTTAGTTTTAGCACTTGCCTTGTGCTTGGGTTGAATTTCTACAAATTTTAAGACAAGAAAATTTTATTTGGTTAGAGTATTTGTTAGCTTGAGATGAAGGAGTACAGGTTCAAATCATATCTAGAAAGAAACTTTTTTCTCTCTAAATTTGGTGGGAATTGTTAATTTAATTCATGTTTCAGAATTAAACTTTATATTACTAATTTATAAGAAAATTTATTTTACATTAATAAAACAAAATCACGCACCTGACGAGGTGATGCAAGTTGTGGTAATAAAGAGTTTAGTAGCATTGGATGAAAAGATATTAATAAGCTTCCAAATCTGCTCAACAAATCACTTAAAATATCCAAAGCCTCTAACTGAACTGAGACGTCTTCTTGCTGAAATGTAGAAACAGCACAATTTATAAATTTACTAAAGTATACAATATTTTTACAAATTGTAGTCTGTGTTATACTGACTGAAATTTCATTATTATGAAATTAAAATGAAATAAGATTTACATTAAAGGTGTTTGAAGGCCTTTGTATACCTAAGTTAAATATTATAAGTGAAAGAGTGTGTATTATTTTTAAATGTTGGTGCATAATAATGTGTATTCATTCATTCATTCATTCTTACAGCAATAAAATAACTCATAGATACATTTTAAGCAAATTGTATATATAAAAATAAATCTCAATTTTCCTTGGTCATGGCATCATGGGTCATTGGATGGACCAATTATGCTATATTTTTTGTTGTGTTAGTAATTGTCAGGGCCTTCCCTTGAATGAAAGAAAACACTTCAATAAATTAAGTTACAGTTACAGGGCTTAATGAGACAAACATGTAGGTATATAAATTTTGAAAATCAGAGAAGATATTTCCGAAGAAATTTGGATTACAAAATTTAAAAATAATAATACCAAAAATTAGCAAATAGCAAGAGGAAACCAAAAAGGTATGTATGTCAAAGGTAGGGGGGTATTATTTTGCAATATTTAATCTAATTACATATTTAAAATTGCTATAGGGCTTAGGTGGATTTTTCACAAGTATCAGAATAGATGTTTTCGATAAGTTTTATATAAATTATATCTACTAATTGGTAGAGCTTGATAAGACGAGCATGTAGGTATATAAATGTTTAAAATCAGAGGATCAAAACAATATCTATACAATAGCTAGGCTTTACTTCAGCTGTTACAGCATTTTCAAGGCTTAGCTAAAGTAAAGAACATTAAAGAGGTGATTTGGATAATTAATATTGAACAGTACTCCCAATTTTATGATTGAGCTAGCTGACCTGACAGAAGTTGTCTCTATATGAATGTTAATTTCTTAAATTTTCTACTGCCAATTGTTTTGTTGCTAATGGACAATTTATTCAACCTGTGCTTGCCTCTTGCTAGCAGCCTGGCAGAGAGGCAGATGATATATTCTAATCAGTGGACCTGGACCAACACGGATTGTCCCATCCATTCATGAGCAATGTGATGACCATAGGAAATAGATTAAATGACAAGTGGTAAGCCAATCACCAACAAAAACATATTCAATTCCAAGCAACATTTTTTTTAACTACAAATAGGAAAAACCAGATTTTCTTTTTGTTGCCCGACCTGGGAATCGAACCCAGGACCTCACAGAGGCAAGTCCAATACCTGGACCGCTAGACCACAGAGGGGATATAGGCAGAATAGATTCATATTTATTTATCTAGATTATGGTTAAACATGACACTTTACAGATAGAAATAAAAACAACATACCTTTTCAATAGCACTGCTTAATCGCCCCGTTATCTTTTTACACACATTTCCTGCCAGTGTGCTGGAGCCCATTGGTAGTTCTGATATAACAGTTTTCAGTCCAATGCTACTTATATCCCTCAATTGTTCAGTATCAGACAGCATATTAGCACACAGTGTTTCTACTATCCCTTCAACTTGGAATTCTTTGACTTTGTTTACAAGAGGACCAAGGCTATAAAATATTTTTTTTATTATTTATCTATTTAACTTACAATACTAGCAACATGACAGAAATTTACACAAGTTCCATTAGATACTGGAATTTTTTATATTTACAAACCTCTAGAAAAAATACATATTTTTATGATTAAAAGAATAAATAGGTAGATGGAGGCTTTTGTTTATTCTACCACTATTTTGTATGTATGTATTGGTATATTCTAAAATTTAATCATCTTTGTAGGACACAAAAACATACAAAAGAAATCAGGGTACAGACTTCTCTAAATGTTTATTACCAATTGTCACATATCCTCCAGCATCATGTTGATACTCACAGTACCAATCCAGTAAAATATCCAGTTTAAATAATCTAGTACCAATTTTTTAGTAAAAAAACTAAGTTTAAATTACCATTTCACTGCCAAGTTTTGAACTTCGCCGTTTTTATCTTCAAGCAAACGTAGCAGCATCTTAACAACCTTCCTTTCAGAGTCATCATCAAGTTTGATACTATCTTTTTGTAATTCAGTCATCAGATCATTTGTAGCCATGAATCTGAAGTCTTTGTCGTTAGATGTCATCTGAGAAATATGCAAAGAAGGGTTCATTTTTACCATTAGACATTTGTATTATTTTAAAATACACATAAAAATCTACAGTGAAACATGTAAGTAAATCAGCACCGGTTACCTTTTCTAGAAGATTTGCGATTTGATATGATACACTGGCCATTTTGATTGGATTTAATCTTCAGCACTATTACAGAAAACTTATTCTAACAAAAACCATATGCAGGGCTATACTTTAAAAAATATGCAGTAAATAACAAACATTGGAATACATTCAGAAAACAACCTATTGTGCACCGAAAATATTAAAAATAATGCTTCCAAATCCGACTGTCGACTAGACTTTAATGTTGCCATAAAAAATATAACGTCTAAACCTGTGGTCTACCGTCTAAACGTTCTTTCTCTTTCGATTACGGCCAATTTCAATGACATATCCTCAGATTAAATAGTAGTAACTAGTACCACGTATCAAGCTATCTTAGATAATTGTTATATTTATAGCGGTTACTATGAAAAAAGTTTTTACAGAGTTAAATTTTCATTACTTTACAAAAAAATCTAATTATTTTATGAAATTCTAGTAGGCCTATCTACAACTCTAAATTGGTTATTGAGATTGGCCGTTATTTGATATGTAAGTGTTATTGATTTTTGGCTTTGATTTTTCATCAAATGAAAAAAAATTGTTTGTTTGCTGAATGTAAGTAAAAACCGCGACATGTTTACGGATACCCATTGTGGATTTCAATTTCAAAAAATCAAAACAAAATTTCAAACGTAGCAAATTCACATAAAATTATGGACCTGCCACATACGAACGTAACATTTCCGTACAGAATTTGAGTAGATTTGTTTCTGAGAATTGCATGTGTAAAATTGCTTAAACATAAACAATGTTTCAAAATTTCAAAATGGGATTTCGTAAAGATTTTGAATGTAAGTAGTAGACCTAATCCAACAGATAAAAAGATTAGTCTGGATTTGTTGAATTCGACATTGCGATGGCGACCAATTAATATGATACTCATAAATGAAATTCTCGATAGTACCAACAATCATATTTTGATGTAAACCTATACTAGACTTGTTATATAATATAAATGGTTATATTAATTTTATTAAACTTTAACGTCTAACGACTTAAGTAGAGAAATATGACCGTGAAGCTACATAACTATTATTTTTGAAAGTTACTGGAAGGGCTATTCAGTATCTTTTTAGTGATGATCACGGGGTAATTTGTACATAAAATAGCTGTCAAATGACGTGTTTTATATTTGATCAAAATACAATGGGCGTGTTCGGCCGAATTAAGTACTTACTAAACTTAGTAAGCCAGTAAGCATAAAAAAATTAAAGTCTTACAAACTGACTGTAGCACTTTTCGGCGAGGACAGACTTACTGGCTTGACATAACACAAAACACCGGTTTATGTCATATCCCGTACATAAACAATAAGCAAAATAGCGTCGTATATTAAGCCATACTTACTGCGTTAGCACTTATTTTGTGTCCCGGCCGAAAATTTTGTAAGCATTGTAAGTGACTTACAAAATTTTGTAAGTACTTACTTCGGCCGAATACGCCCAATGAAGATAGCAATTACAGAATACGTCATTTGACAGCTGTTTGATGTACACTTTACTCAATGATCATCACTAAAAAAGTAAGATACTAACTCACTGAAATGAATTTATCTCTCTTATAAGTTAGCCCAATGACATCACAAAGAATTTTAAAACACATTAGAAAGAGAGGTCAATACATTAGAGTGAGTTAGCAATGTTTGTAAATGACCACAAAATGAGATTATGGGACTAAATGCGGTTCTTTTTAGCATTGACCATAAAAATTAACTTTTTAGTGCAGCTCACTAAAAAGTTAATTTTTATGGTCAATGACTTGTTTTGTATTTACTATCTCCAGTGACCAACAGAAATACATTGAAAGTAGCACATACAAAACACTTAATTTGAGAGCTAAGTGAAAGCCCGGTGAAGTTGTAAAAACCGCGAGGTTGGCAACACAATAGTCATTCAAAGAGAGCTAAGTATTTGATGTAAACTTTACCCGTTGATCAACAACAAAAGCAACACGCAATCAGCCCCAAGGTATTTGTAAGGAATAGAATCTCAATTATTAAAATAGCTTCATAAACATAATAATTAGATAGCATAGTTTTTTGAATATGATTATTATTTAGTTTTTCTGGTAAATCCATGAGATTCAGATGCATCGTAAATTGTAAATTAAAACTAATGTCCATTATCAAAATTCAGAGCTAACAGCACTGTAACCCTTAGACCAATGCCTTATGGCTATGCCCATGCTAGGCCCTCTGTCCAGTGTTACCAACCCTACTGTTTTAACAGTAGATTTACTGTTTTTAATGTGAAAACATTGTTTTCCGTTTTAATACGATTTTCTACTGTTTTTTTATGCCAGTGTTGTTATTAATACTAATCAAAGGCATTTTACATACAAAATCCGAAATATACTACTGAAAATCATATGAAAATTTTTAATAAAAGGATGTACGATTTTAACAATAACAATGAAACAGAAAATGTTGAGAATAGAGTAATATACAACAATGAAGAATGTTTGTAATTTTGATCACCTTTTTTAATGAATAATGTAATTGTTGTTTTTTTCAATAATGTACTTTATAAAAAAATGTGTTAATTAAAGAAGTACTACTGGTAGTCCTGCAGTTGTTTCATTAGCTATACATCTATATAACTAATTCTATGTCCCAGTTGAAAGGTTTTTGAGATATGTAGTAGATTTCATGTTTTTAAAAAGTAATTTTACTGTTTTCTACTGCTTTTTTTAGATTGATCTGCTGCTTTTCTGCTTTTGGCAATAATGGCATCTGTCATTACCATGTCATTACGGCATTGTCATAGTATTACTATTTAATCTGAGGTCATCAATTTGTCATGTCTTAAGCCAATAGTATGTAACAAAGAATATAAATACTCTTTAACAAGAGGTATGTAACGTATTAAAACAAAACAAAGATTTTTATTAATTTAAATATTATGTAAAGACATTCTACTACATATTTAAACTATCTATAAAATATTTGAAACTAGTACGTGATATTGTATTTGAAGAGATGGATCTTTTTGTCATTAACAGGTAAATTAATTATTTTATGTAAACATAACCTATAAATAACTGTGCTTGTGATGTTCGAAAAAAATTGTTAGCCCCAGTTCAGGCCCCAGTCTATTTTACAAGAAAGTAGATAACTTTAGTTCGTGGATCTGTAAGAACTCAGCCAAGTTAAAAATTATATGCTACTTGGCTCAACAAACTTTTTGAATTCATGTTCGGCGCACATACTTTGTGAAAATTTTGTAATGATGGGTTTAGTTGTTGGGACATCCATAAGATTATTTGTCTTCATTTGTTATATTTTAATTGTACTTTCGTAAATTTTTAAGAATGAAAAATTTGCACCTCGAATAGGGTTTGAACCTGCACTCCTTTGCCTCTTTCTATTTATTACAAAGAGGCAAGAGGGTGCTCTAATAATTTCAGCTACCTGGATTCAACTACTGTGATGAGATTTCTTAATTCCTTTCTTACTTCTAATGTCGGTAGTTACATCCTATATATACACAGTTCTGTGTAATACTTTTAATTGGGTTCAGGGGGGTTATCATAAGCTCTTAAAAAGTATTACCTATTTCAATAATACTTATTGCCATCAGAGAGTGACAACCTTATGATGTATACATATATGTAAGATGGAAATAATACTGCTATAAGCGTTCATGGTAGGGCCCCAGTTCTGACTCAAGACACATTTGGTTGCTGTGCTAAAAAATTTAGTTTCTTTGAGTAATTTGCTACTCTTACAAAGAACTGTCATTGAGGTAGTGGTGTTCTGTACCTCCACCATCTCAACAATGATTGTCTTTCTGCCTTGTGAGGCATCATATGAAATATAGTTAAAGTTCATATATGAAATATAGTATAGTTTTCATTTTTATGTGAAGTTTATTTGCATATTTTTCCTTAGTTATTGTACATGATCACTTCCATTGTTATTTTTGGGTTGATTGGGAGACATCTATATTCTTTAAGTCCAGTTATCACTTTATATATCTTTAGTGAAAAATTGTGTGTAATAAATAAAAAATATATTTTGTTTATGACCAATCAAAAGAGGGACTCATTATTTTTGCACTCCAATATATTAACATCCCTGCAACAATACTTTTAACATAATATATCCATCCAAAGCATAAGAAATTGAATATTTACCATGCTGTATGTTAAATCTTTTACAGATATAAAGAGGATGATGCAGAAGATGTAATTGATCAAGAAAATAAACACTTACAAAAATTGAAACAGAAAATTGAGGAAAGAAGGAAAGCCACCTTAACAGCAACACAAAATAAATCAAATGTCATAATACTCAAACCTCCTAAAACACAAACCACAGATTCAACACCAGAAATCAACACTTCACAAAATTTTGTAAACAAGGAAGCTCATGAACAGATTGATTCTAATGAAAATAATGAAAAATTAAAAAAGCCTGTTCCTAATGTTGTTAATGAATTTAAGGTTTTAGGCATAAGTGAGTTTGACAAAAAGAAACAGGTGTAGTACCTTTGTTAAAATTAGTTTTTCTTAAATCTAATATATACCTATTTTTTAAAGAAGTTTACTATCTCAAAAATAGCAAGAAAGTAGAAATGAAGAAGAAAATAAGTATTGAGACTTAGAAGAAGCTAGGGTCAGACCTTTATTCTTAGCTAAAATAAGTAAACCTAATTGTAATTTTTAATAGCAACTGCTGCTCATATTTGCTTGTAGTTGCTATCTGGTGGAAACAATTAAATAAACATAAACCCATTTAGTAAAGTATCTTCACATCCATTCCTTCCAAGAGGTAGGCAGAGTCACAACCACAACTAGTCAAAGATACTAAGTCCTACAATGTGATAGGTGGTAATGCTATTGCCAACTAGGCTCATATCCAATCCCAAGTAACATTTTTTTTTGAAAATTGGAAAACCAAATTTTCTTTTTGTTGCCTGTCCCGGGAATCGAACCTGGGACCCCATAAAGTCAAGTCCAACACCTGGAAAGCTAAACCGCGGAGGAAAACTTGTATGTACCTACCTATTTAGTATGTTTTACTGATACCAGATTTATAACTATGACATGTTTCATCTAAGTCCATCCAACTTTTTTAGGAAAGAATAACAAACATATTACAGCTTTACTTTTTTTCAACTTAATAATATTTCATGATTTCAGGTTGAAAGAGTCCTTCCTTACTGGTTATCACATCCGTATAGTATATCAAAAAGTTTGAAAAATTTAACCTGTAAAGTTGAAGATCAAATATGGTTACATGACACTCTAAAGACAACTCTGTTGAGTGAGAATGTAACACATTTATTCCCAGTACAGGAACAAGTGATACCATTTATTATACAAGAACACAGTCATTCAAAACCCCTTTGGCCACATGACATATGTGTATCAGCTCCAACAGGTAGTGGGAAAACACTGTCTTTTGTTTTACCTATTGTTCAGGTTTGTTTACTGATGCACTTTAAAATTTAAAAAAATTGAATGTTTTGAAAATTTATACTAAAATATACTCTTATTGTAATAATATTTAAGTTAGTCAGTGCTTGCCGTTGACATGTTGCTGTTGAGAGAATAAGGTAGCCGGTATACTTACTTTTGCTTAAGGCTTAACATCTCAGCTTCAGGTTGGCAACGCACCATTTAATATACTCTTATTGTATTATATTTAAGTCAGTCAGTGCTAGCCGTTGACGAGTTCCATTTGGGGGAATATGGTAGCCAGTATACATAGTTTTGTTCGAGGCCTGACATCTGAGCCTCAGGTTGGCAACGCACCTTTACCACCTTTGGTGTCCCTAGGCGGCGTAAATGGCTTACCATTAGGAAATCAGTCTGCTTGTTTTGCCTTCCTATACCATAAAAAAAATGTGTGGGTGTACTAGCGTACACTCGTAAGAAGTGAAGATGTGAAACTTCTTTATGATGTTATTTTTCAAAACATAATTTACTATATGCAGCTTTACAGAAATTGGTTAAATAAAGTTTATTGGTAATCCCTACTCTGCTAGAGAAAGTATATTTCGAATCACGCGTGGTAGGGATAAGAACAAAGATGACGCGTAACGGAAAAATGTGACGCGTAACGAAAAAATGATACACAATTTTTTTTTCCAACCCCGATAAAGAAGTTTCACTTCAAAAATATATGTATAAATAAAAACTTATACCCTTTTTGTCTATTGCAGATATTAATGAATAGTTTGGGTCATAAAATTCGAGCTTTAGTGGTGTTACCAGTCCAAGAATTAGCAGCACAGGTGGCGAAAGTATTTAAAAAATATTGCACCAATACCGGTTTAAAAGTTGCCCTGTTAAGTGGATCTGTTCCTTTACAAAAGGAGCAACAGCAAATCATGAGACACAGTAATAACTTATTTTTAATTATTGTTTTTTGCTAGTTAAGTATCTGACTTTTATCATGTCACACCAAAAGTCTTAACTGAAGTATGGTATGAAGAAAATTGTTATTAAATATTTGATGAAACCAGCCTTGCTTTGGTCTGGGATCCTGACCTGTGTTAATTTTAGATTCTTTGCAGAATAAACCATCCTCCTTCATGCCAGGCAGCTAGTAAAAGGCTAACAAAGGCTTACTGTCACTAACACCGTGACGTTTGATTAGGTGGTAGAATTTTGCAACGATTTGTTTAGATTGGTGTTACCGCCTTACGTATTCCTGCTGCTTTAAAGTCAGCACCTGCCGTTGGCTTACTCCAGCTCGGAAAATAAGGTAGCGGTAAACTTACTTTTGCTAGAGACCTACCATCCTGACGTGAGGCTGGCAACATACCATTACCACCTTTGGTGTCTCTAGGCAACGTGAATTTCTTACCAGCAGTTAAAATGTTACCAGTTGTCAAAACTGCTAGAACAAGGTAAAAAATTCCTGTACAATGCTGGCAAATTTTCAACCGTTATAAGTGTCATTAAGTCAGTTCAATATTTATTTTTTATAAAACATTTTTTTAACTAAATTTTAATTAATTGATTGACTCAAAAGAGATTATTTTTATTTGTAGCTGAAACATTGGGATGGATTTGTGAAACAGACATAATAGTTTGCACGGCTGGCAGATTGGTGGAACATCTTCAAAATACCGAAGGGTTTTCACTAGAACATTTAAAATTCCTGGTCATTGATGAGGCTGATCGAATAATGGATAATATTCAAAATGACTGGCTCTATCACCTAGAGAAACACATACAAACAAAAAATCATAGTAATAAAGTGCTTGGTTTTTGTTGGAAGAGTTTAGAAAACCAAAAAGCTCCAATACACAAGTTGTTGTTCTCGGCCACATTATCTCCTGATCCTGAATTGTTAGAGCAGTGGGGACTATTTCAACCGAAGCTATTCACTGCTGCGCCTATAAGTGATATATCCAATGAGAAGCATATTAAGAAATATGCAACACCTGATGAGCTTAACGAACAATATGTTGTTTGTAATGCTGAAGAAAAGCCTCTTATTTTATATCATTTTATAGCCGAACTTAATTGGAACAAAGTATTATGTTTTACAAATTCAGCACAATCAGCTCATAGGTTGTCTGTTCTTATTAGCAATTGGTCTGGAGAAAAGTTAAAAGTAGCCGAACTATCTGCTGCATTAGACAGATCACAGAGAGAATTGGTTTTAAAAAGGTTTAAGAATTCTGAAATTAATATGTAAGTGATATTTTATACTAGCAGTTGTACAAGGATTTATTTCATATTGCACAATTCAAGTCAGGAAGTTTTTAAAAGCGGTTTGTACTACCACCATTGTAGATCTAGACTGAAAAAAAACTACGTTTCATAATTTAGCTTTGACAAAAAAAAACATGAAAGAAGTCAATCTTCTTTATGACATCATATTTCGTGGAGCGTAAAAGAAAAGAAGTTTCAATTCGAAAAAGAGCTATATGACTATATGTATATCGCGAGCTGCGCGAGATCTTCAATTGTGATTTTTGAATAACATCGACGATAACATACAAAAAGAAACCACTTCTGTTACGCTCTCCAAAAAGAAACCCCTCTTTTTGGAGAACGTAACAGAAAAATGTGTAATAGAAAGTAACTGCAAATTTCTCACTAAGTCGATAAAGAACCTTAACTTCTATAACAATCTAATTAATATTTGTCATTAATTTAACAATTATTGTACTAGTGCAGAATGTAGAATTATTTTGTTAATATAATATCGCGGCTAAAACTTTATGGAAACAATTCTTTTTAGGATCATAAGCACGGACGCGTTATCGAGGGGCATAGACGTACCAGAGTGTGATTATGTCGTATCGTATGATCCACCGAAAAATATAAAAACATACGTACATAGAGTCGGCCGAACTGGACGTGCTGGCCGAACAGGACATGCAGTAACTATTTTACTTCCGAATCAACTACAAATGTTCAAGGTAATTTTTGTACTTGATTGATACAACTAAGTTTCGTATGTAATGTTTTTTATCTTTACGCCTATATCCCAGGGAATCGAGCCTGGGACAGAGCGGATAGAATTCATGAAGTCAAGAAATATTTGGCGCTTTTAGACTTATAGCCATGTGTTCAGTTTAACATTCTAAACTGATACACGATAATGACTTGCACAGACGTCATGAGAGCAGAAAAAGTGACGTGTAATCAGAGCGAGTACTTGTAGGTTGCAGGCAGGTAAAACTTGCTATGATTAACTGCACTAACGGAATAATGCAAATTTAATTTATATACGTAGTTTAAACTCACTTGTAGATAATTACTAATCATTAGGTAACACTCAACAATCACTGTACCGCAAGTCCGCAAAACCGTACAGTATAACACATATTATAATATATTTGATATTTTCCATCGTCGGCGCTTGGTAAAACTTCCAAATATTCATATTTTTAAATGAAGAAACACTTGTACTGTTTTACGTATCACTTATATTTTATTATTTTATAAATAGCCTACCGGTTTCGCTTTTTACAGCATCATCAGAGCTAGAACTTAAATTACTGCAATTTATAATAAATTAAATTATAAAATAAAAAATAAATTGTAATTTAAGTTCTAGCCCTGATGATGCTGTAAAAAGCGAAACCGGTAGGCTATTTATAAAATAATAAAATATAAGTGATACGTAAAACAGTACAAGTGTTTCTTCATTTAAAAATATGTGCGATATAATGTTGAAATCCGAAAACCTAGTGTGTGTCGGCAGTGTGATATCCGCCTTAGTTTAATACCAAGTTTTAAGTTTTTTTTTTAATTTGTTAAAACGTCGAGCACCTACAAGTATGTCAATATACGCGTTAAGACCCGGTATAAAATATTTTGTTTTGGATATATATAAGTATATTATATTTAGCTATTTCATATCCTTTTTCTCTTTATTTTCTAGCTACAGCCCACTGTTTTGTCGGTTAATAAAGTGATATAGACAGTTATTCGTATTTTCATAGCTGTTACAAAAAAGTAAAAATAAAAGAATTTTATTTTTATTTTTTAATAAATAAAATCTAAAGTTATATAAAATAAAATCTAAATAAAATAAGATATAGAAACTTAAGTTGCATGATAAACTTAAATAATTTTACAGGAGATGTTAGAGTCTGGCGCTAAAAGTGAAATACAACAAATGAAATTTAAAGAGGACAGCCTAAATCATTTATTGGAATCATACACGAAATCAATAAGAGAAACTCAAAAGATTGTGTCCGAAGAAATCCAAAACAAAGTTAAGAAGTCAATAGAATTGAAAAGGGCGCCTAAATCCAAACCCCGCAAAAGAAAACTTGACGGTCGTGGACCAAATGATAAAAGAGAATAATAAAATATTTTTTAAAAATTGTTTTTGGTTTTAGTGGAAGTGTGGTATATTATAATATTTTACATCAAAGCTATCCCGAACTACGATCAAAGGTCGATTAATCTGAAATCGTTTTTTTCTTTTACTAAAATGAGGCCCCCATGAAGCCATTTACTACTGAAAGTTACACTCCTAACGAAGAACTGACGTCATTTCCAAATATTGCTGACTCTTTCTAAAGCAACGTTTCTCAAACTTTTTTGTTTGTGGAACCTTTTTGAAAAGCGAAATTTTTGACGGAACCTAATAAAAAAAATAAAAGAAAAAACTACGCACATTCTTTATTATTATTAAAGTTTAATAATAGGTAATCATGTTACACTGTAAGTGTATAGCTACTGCAATTGAAATGAAACTCTTACGTTACTGAGTGACTGACAGATAACGTAATTTAGTAAGTAACGCTAGTAGTAATAATAATAATAATAATAAATCATCTTTATTTCACATAAACCTACAAGAGGCACTTGTGACGGGTCTAAATAATAAATCTACCACCGGATTGGAACGCGGCCGCACACTGAGAAGGTCCGGCAAGAAACTCAGCGGGCTTGTCTTTTTTTTTATTTTAAAATAGATTTACAATTATTTATGTAATGATACATTATATTTTATAAGAGATTGCCATTCTTGGCATTCTATTCTAAGAGATTGGAGCAATTAATCCCAAGCAGTCTTATCTGTTAAATATTCAGCAATGTTATAATAACCCTTTTGATTTAATTTACATTTAACACATTTCTTAAATTTATTAATTGGAAGTTCTTTCATATAAGTGGGAAGTTTATTACAGAACTGTATACATAGGCCCATGAAAGAATTGCTTACTCTGTGGAGACGAGACACATGCACAGCCAGATTATTTTTATTCCTAGTATTGACACAGTGTATATCACAATTTCTTTTAAATGAACTTGAATTTCAGTGAACATACATTAAATTCTCAAAGATGTATTGGGATGCTACAGTTAGAATTTTGATTTCTTTGAATTTTTCTCTCAGGGAAACTCTTGGGCCTAGGTTATAAATTGTCCTTATGGCTCTCTTTTGTAAAATAAATATAGTATTGACTTTGGCAGAACTCCCCCAGAGAAGAATTCCATATGACTCGATGCTGTGAAAATAACTAAAATAAACCATCCTAGTGGTTTTAACATCAGTTAATTGTCTCATTTTTTTAACAGCATATGCTGCTGAGTTTAATCTGATTGCAAGTTTATCAATGTATGGGCCCCTATGCAATTTCTTATCAATTGTTATTCCTAAAAACGTTGTAGAATCTACAAGGTCCAGCTTCTTCTGTGTTTGCTGTTTCTTATTTTTTTATCAATTGGTTGATATTAGGTTTGATCAAAGAGAGTTGAAGTCTTACGTCGGGTTCAGTATCCAGTCTATTGCGGTATTTGGTTTTGGTGATACAAGAAGTCTATTTTTCTCATTACTATTAGCATTCTTTAACAAGATACTATACTACTAGCATTCTCGCGGAGCCCCAGGGTTCCGCGGAGCACTCTTTGAGAAACACTGCTCTAAAGTATCGGACTCTCTCATTTTGAATTTGTCAATAATTGACTTCCTAAGACTAAGAACTAACGGAAAGGTTTTTACCCGCGCCCGCGGTGGTCGCGGAACTGCAGTTTTGATTAAAACTCACGAGACCTTTAATTTGTGCGGTCACATAGCCGTCTCGGTCGAAATCATCGCTTGCAAACTTCTTCAATTCTACCGCTGCCGCGGGAACCACAAACAACCGCGGGTGTAAAACGCGTCGTGAAATGTGATCTTACCTATTACACAGTATTAAGAATTCTACCTACCAGTAGTCCAACTCCATTGTTCTTGAATTCATGCCGACATTTTATATACCTACTCACGGCAAGTCAGTCAAGGGTCAGGGTTGTCAAATAATAACATCTTAAACATATAAAAAAGTTGAAAAAATATACGTAAATGGATCGCTTTATTTTGTTAAAGCTTTGTATCTGACTGTATAAAAAAAATTTTTACTGGTGCACGAATCGACAGTAGAAAAATAATAAATTAAAAAGGTGTCGTTTCATCCACTGTGGATGAAAATTTTGCGGACGAAACGTTAGCAAGCCGGATGGCTTATTTACGAATAAAAACGTAACACATCCTGTAAACCATTATAAATTTACAAGACAGCAAGTATTACATTATAATAAAATACACTATAACATATTTTTTAACAAATAACGAATGCAAACCCTTCTAGATAGAGAGCGTAAACTGTATGGAGTTTGCACTCGCCGACCCTGCCGCTCGCTTCCCCGCGTTCCCCCCAGCGTTGCTCTGTGGAAGTACATGAGTCGGCCGACTGTTAGTACCTATTAAGACTGTGCCTATTATAACCTGCGGGCGCGGGAAAAACCGATCCGTGAGTTCTTAGGCTAAGATTTTCTGAAAGAGGGCGGTACATTAGAGGGAGTCAACAATATTTGGAACTGACATGACGTCAGCTGTTCTCTGTTAGGTGTTACCTCCAGTAGTAGGCATACATAGTATCTCTAACTATATTTAGTAGTCTATAGCTCCAGGACCTATGACACCATGAATAACGACATCTTAATTCTTATCTATGCGTGACAGGTTTTTTGAGAATTTTCAAATTTGATAAACTTTCCATATGAGCCAATGGTATGGTTGTTGGTTTAAAAAGTAATCTGTAGCGGTGAGCTGGTATGTGGTCCCAGGAGGTATCTTGGCATCCTAGGAATCCAGACGTTTCTGTCGTCTTTATTTGTCGCAAGTATCATGTATTTTTTGCCTGACAGATCGGTCAACCATAATCGGCGAACTGGACGCAGTTGTAAATATTATTATACTCTGCTCTTGTAAATAATAATGAACAGACTACAGTAGTAGGTAATGTTGTCTTATTGTATGAAATAAGGCGTCTATCTTTTTTCATCTTGCGGTCAGACAATTATACACTAATTGAACTATACAAATCCGTAGAATTTTTTTAAAATCTAACAAAATACTGAATATCCAATCGCAGATGTATTTTATGTGTATTTCGTGCATACCTACTATCAATATATACCTACACTAGCTGCGCCCCGCGTAAGTCCCAATCCCGCGGGAACTCCGGGATAAAAAGTAGCCTATATGTTATTCTGGGTCTTCAGCTACCTACTTATTTCATCGTAATCGACTTTGTAGTTTTTGCGCGAAAGAGTAACAAACATCCATACATACAAACTTTCGCATTTATACGAGGGCCAAACTGAAAGTTTTTAGAACTGGCAACTTAAAAGCATTATATTAAAAAATAAGTTTAAATTTTGAAAATAGAACTCTTTACCAATAATACTAAATATATACATTTCATTTATTTGTCATTTGTTTTACGATTTGGCGGCAAATTGAAAATTGTCTGTGCACGTCAGAATGAATTTAAGCCGAGAAAATTTTCGTGCAATGTTTTTTTATGACTTTCGATGTCATATAAGTCAACAAGAAAGTTATGATAGACTTCGATTGGCTTTTCACGATGAAGCCCCATCTCGTGCCACAGTTTACAACTAATGAATTCAAACGTGGTCGAACTAATCTCACCGATGATTTGCGTGAGGGACGGCCTTCTACAGCGACGACTGAAGACAATATCAGTGTTGTGCGGCGTATGATAGAGACTGACAAAAGAGTGACCTATCAGCAGAATCGGACAAATCTAGACATAGGTATGAGTCAAGTGCACAAAATCCTCCATGAACATTTAGCGGTCAGGAAGCTTTGTGCCCGCTGGATACCGCATAATTTGACCGAGGCTCAAAAACTCCGCCGTGTTGATTGGTGCCGAGAAATGATCCAAAAATTTAACGGAGGTTACTCAAATGCTGTGTTCGACATACTAACGGGTGACGAAAGCTGGATTTACTGTTATGATCCGGAAACCAAAAGACAGTCTGCTCAGTGGGTGTTTCCTTCCGAAGAGTTGCCAACTAAAGTGAAGAGAGGTCGAAGTGTTGGAAAAAAGATGGTGGCCTCGTTCTTCGGAAAGACAGGTCATTACGCGACAGTTGTCTTAGAGGATCAGAAAACGGTTAATGCAGAGTGGTACACTAACAACTGTTTGCCACTTGTCTTGGAAAAAGTTCCAGAGAAACGACCTCGCAGCGGGATCCTCCTTCATCACGACAATGCCTCGTCGCACACCGCCAGGCAAACGATCGACTATTTGGCGACCTCAGACGTGGAATTACTGGGTCACCCGCCGTATAGCCCCGACCTCGCACTCTGCGATTTTTATTTATTCCCGAAAATAAAAGAAAAACTTCGAGGAAAACATTTTATGGACGCCGAAGAAGCAGTGGCTGCGTTTCAAAACGCCGTCGAAGAGACCCCTAAGGCCGAGTGGGCAAGGTGCTTTTCTCAATGGTTCCATCGAATGTAGCGATGTATTGATGTAAATGGACGCTATTTTGAAAAGTTATAATAAAACTAATAACTTGCTAGAATGCTGTTTTTGATTTTCTAAGAACTTTCAGTTTGACCCTCGTAATATTAATAGGATATAATATGAGTAATTACGATGGTAGGGCGCATTATTTCACCTTAGAGGTAGAGATAGAGAGACGTGAGAGGTAGAGATAATTATATAAATTGAGTTTAAATGATTAGATTACAATAAATGTGAAATGTTTACTTTTTTTCTGATTAATGAAATTAATATTGACGAAATAGAGAAAATGAAAAACACTTTTATAAAATTATATAAAGATAAGATAATAATGAAATTGTACAGACAAAAATTTTAATAATAACTCTAAAATGAAATTAATGCATGTTGATGTTTATATTATAATTTTTATTTTTAAATTTAAAATAATTGAAATTTTGCACACCATATGTGGTAGAATATGTTAGGCCTTAATATAACAACATTTGTAACACTCATATTCTAATGCAAATAAAATATTTTGATTTTTTTTTTGATTGATTGTTACCTGGGAAGAAATACTTACATATTATGTGATCTTGCGTGTTGGTCCGGGCTCCTTTGCAGAATAGGCAATCTGCCTTCGTGCTAGGCAGCTCGTAAATGGCTAGCATAGGCTTATCGTCGCTAACAGCGTGACAAACTAACTAGGTGGTAGAGTTTCGCAGCGATTCACCCGGATTGGTACCACCGCCTTACCTATTCCTGCCGCCATAATGTGTTGTGGTTTGAGGGTAAGGTAGCCGGTAAACTTACTTTTGCTCGAGACTTAGCATCCCGGCCTCAGCTTGGCAACGCACCGTTACCACCTTTGGTGTATCTAGGCGACGTGAATTTCTTACCATCAGGAAATCCGTCTGCTTGTTTGCCTTCCAATATCATACAAAAAACTTAGGATAAAGTATTTCGGAAGGTTCACAGTATCTAGGAACTGTAAAACTGATAAGCATCAAGCTTTTCTGAGCCACGCTAACTTCTCTGCAAATTATTTGTATGAAAACTTTGAACAGTGCCTCTGCTGTTGACTAAGAAACACATTTTTAGAAGTGTCATAGTTTTCGACATGTAACTTACCAAACGTAATCTATACCAACTCATGATAAAGGCTCTGAAGACTTAAAAACTCACTAGGTGGTCTAGCGGTCCAGCGTTACACTCGTCTTTTTGAGGACCCGGGCCGAGCAACAAAAAAATGTGTATTTTTAATTTTCTACCAAAAATAACGTTGTCCGGGATTGGGTGGGCCCGGTTGGCGATAGACTTGCCACGATATGGGACTTACTGTCTTCAGCTAGTCGTGGGTGCACTGGTCTGTGCCTCTGCCAACTTTTTTGGGATATGAGTGTGAAGATACATTTTTCAAAAAATGATATCTAACTTATTACTTACTTGGAAGATTTAAATATGAATTCCACGTTTTTTTACAAGACATTCCAATCAAAGACATTATTATAAAACTTTTAAATAAAACACTATTTTTAAAAATATATTTCATTTATTTTAATCTCAATTCACAGTACAAAAACTTACACTGGCTATATTTCATTGGCAAATAGGCACAACAGCTTTTTGTTCGGTCAACGAAACATTTTGTTTTTCAATACATTACGGTTATCATGGTGTCTTAATTCAATTAATTAATCTAGTCTAGATATATCAGCTAATGCTACTAGCTGTCCCGGCGAACTTCGTTCCACCCGTTCAATTTGTAGGGGAAAACATAAAATGTTATTTTGTCTAGGTTCCTCGCAATTTGTCTTTTTTCTTATTTTTTAAACCTACCCTGGACAAATAATTCAAGACCAAAATAGCCAAATCGATCGAGCAGTTCTCGAGTTTTAGCGAGACTAACGAGCAGCTATTGTTTTTTTAAAAGATATATATTAAAACGTATTCATGACTCCAATATTTCCCTTGCCAGTCCCATAAGTATATCAATCAAAATAGCGTTTTGTGAGATAAGACAACGAGCAAGCTCATGGCTCTTGATAAACTATGGCCTATGCGTAGTATAATTAATATACAATCTTGATTATTTTTAATTTCGAAGTCGATTTTTTAACGCTGTTATTTTTATATAGTTGTCAATCAATAAATATATTGTACATCAAGTTCCTAAATTATAACATGTTATATGTTTATTATTATTTTTATCGTCTCTCAACAATTAGGAAGTTCTCAACTCGTCGGTTGTTTGTAACGCGATTATTTCGCCAATAGGCAAGATGTCTATGATTATGAATTATGATATACAGTTATAATATAACTTAAAAAAATCACTAAAAGTAGCCAAATACACAATGAGAACACCAAAGAATATATAACAGTTCCGTAATGTGTTGAAGTCAAAGCTACTGGCAAATTGGTGTATAAATAAGTCGTAGATAATACACTTATATTAGACATAAGTATACCAAAATTGCATATAATACTGACTATTTGTTGATCAAGCTAAGTACTTACAAGGGTACATTATTATAAAAATAATCACATCGAAATACATTTTAAAATTGCTATTACTTTTATATCACATGTCCTATATCACACACTTGAATGTATGTAACTATGTTCTTATTCCTAAAAGATGATACGGCAAGGAGACGATATTATGTAGATAGTAAATTTCATTTTTTTAACAATGTATATACAAAATTGTATGTAAATTTGTATATACAAAAGTCAATAATTACTTTATAAAAAATTACAAATATAAAGACATTTTAATTTTAGCACTTGCCCCGTGCTTGGTAGTAAATTTTCACAAATTTTTAAATAAAGAAAACATTTCACCTTACCCTTCAGCGAGGGACAAAGGGTTTCAATATTTTAAAATTTGTAAAAAATCTATTTTATTAGAGAGAATGAATCATATCACTTAAAAACTACTAAAAATCAAACAAAGCGTTAATTTTAGCATTCTATAATTAATCATTGGTATTTGTTTACGTTCCTAAACTAAGTAATTGGAAATATATAGATATCGAATTTCGATGAGATGAGAATAGACTACGAAATTTGAACTATGTCTCGGCATTCAAAATTGCTGAGCATAGCAATGGATCATTTGTGAAATATTTTTAACCCCATATGAAAAAATAAAGGTGATAGAATTATGATATTTCTGTATATCATAACTTTTGAACGGATTGACCAATTTAGGTTCGGATTTTATTGTTTAAATCGTAATCCAGTTGGTTGGTAAGAAAAAAATAGTTTTCTTTAGTGTAAATTCAGTTGTAATTAGATTTTGGTCGTAACTTTTTGTAATGCGTTCATCAACGCACCCCTTTTTAAGAAAATAGCGCTGACGGAGGAGCATGAAATTTGGCACAATTGTAGTTTATATGTAGGAGAAGTGCAGAAGCTAATATTTTTCAATAATAATGCATATAAAGTACATTAATCAATAATAAAACATTACCCACACTACCATGCATTTGATACACGCAAACAAATATATTGATGTTGACGATAAAAGATCACAGATGGCGCACTAACTATTCAGGAAACTAAGTAGTTAGTCTTAAGAAATGAAGATGGCGTTCTTATCAACTTATGGTCGAATTTCGACCAATGGGCGACCACTTGTAAACATTATTGTTCTTATAACATGTGAACAAATGAACAGTGTGCTCTTCGCAATTTTCATATCATCGAGAGAGAATTCGACTTAAATTTTGAGACGAAAGCTGTTAGTCCTAGTAATACAACTAAAAATGCATTTATGTTAAAAGCGTTTCAATAGCATAAATCTATCTAAAATGTCACAATTTTTTTTTGGAAGATGCATACCTCAAATACAAATGAAATGTATAAGTAAAAATTAGCTTACAGATTATGTATTATGGAAATATTATATAATATATTCAATTAATTTTATTGCTTTTTATATCATTGATATACTGAACACCATTATTAGACTAGTTAAAAGTATATGTCAGAACACTGGTTTCGATGTTGGATGACACTAAAATTTATACATATAAAATAATTATTTGTATTCTGTCAGAGATTGCAAATATATGTATTATACCTTTATTGTGGTAAGTACAGGGTTTTTAATTTAATGGAGTTGTGTTTCGAATACATAAAAAAATATTTAAGACGCTTTCCCATTAACAGAAACAATGACTACTGATTAGTATGCAGTTAGATAACATAAAAGGGATAATTTCATCATGTACTACACATCTATTTTTTTAATATATAAAGTCTCGTGTATTATAAAATACATATAAGTTAAAAGATGTATTTCTAATTCTAATAAATACATTAATCAGACAAAACTAAAATATAAGCTAGAAAATTTTGCATTTCTATTACATACATTTTATGAAAATGTCAATACCCTAAAATATAAATATGATAAAATGATGAAAAAGAAACTGATGGACTCTAAAAAAATATAAAACTCGAGCATCAAGCAGATCTTAATGATTAAAAAAATAAATTAACATTAATTGGAATTATATCGCAAATAAAAGCAGAGCAAGCATAGGGATAAATATAGTCTTCAAATTATACTGCACCATAACAGATACATAGATTACGTACATAGGATTCATATGTTATTATATAAATAAATCAATTGTTGGCATAAGTCTATTAAAATAACAGACATTTCCAAAATATCTTGGCCGATCTTGAGATATATTTATACACAAGAACATGCTAAATGAAATGGAAAACAATCTATTAAAGCTAATCCTGGGGTAACATTGGAAAAGTAACAATAACCACAGGCCATATCTAAATCTGGCTATTATGTAAAGTATTTTTTTTATGTGTGGTATAATTACTTTAAACATATTAACCATGTACAAATACTTTCTATTTAGTGTTGAAATTACTGATGTGGAAAAGTTTTTACAAAATTAGAATTTTACTAGTACAGTAGAATCCCGATTATCCGAACATCCGATTATCCGGACTCGCGCCACGGCTCTGGCTGCTGCTTGAAACATTTTAAATCACGGAACTAGACACATAATAAGTTTAAACGCGCCTCCGAATGTTTACTCCCGCTTTCATTTGTTTGCATGATTGTGTTTGTTATTGTTTGTTTAATTTCCTCTTATAACGTTTAATTGACATCTACAAAAATGGATAAAAAATGAAGATAACCAAGGGTATAAAAATTATGAATCTGACAGTATGCGGTGTAGGAGTATGTATCTACAATATCGGACATTAAACAAATTCTGCTTCTTTAATAAAATTTACCTGTGCGATTGAGAAAGAAGATGGCAGCTCGCAACATTATGTAACGAAAAAACCTAAGACATAATAAAGAACCTAATGACATCAAAGATCAATAACTAGTTTTTTTCAATTAAAATTGTAAATAACATTAGTACATATTAAAATGTAATTCATTATATTTGAACCACATAATATATAGTTTTTTTTATATCGTTTTGTCTAAACGACGTAGGTATATATGTGAAACTCATTACTTAATATAACATTTAAATGTCAAATATAGTTTGTTTTAACTATGAAATCGATTGTCCGGATTTTCGATTATCGGAATTACCATTGGTTTTAATTGTTTCGGATAATCGGGATTCTACTTTACCTAGTTATTATTTTCTTTTCCCTACTAATTATTTTAAAAAAGAAGATCAAGGACTGCACAATAGGTTTTTAGTACAGTACAAGTGCCCTATAATTAATGCTTAAAGCAGTGTTATTTCCGTCTTGCTAAATGTTCACTTTTATAAACATCATTATGGCATACATCATAAGGTTGTCTTTATCTGATGACAGTTAGTTTTATTGAAATAATACTGTTTTAAGAGCTTATGGCAACCCCCCAGTACTGTGTCTGCTTAGGCACACAAGGGGAAGTAATATTGAATGTGGAAATATTACCTACCTACTCATTACTTACTCAGGACTGTGTTACCTAGTTTGAATGTGATTTAATTGGTGGGATAATAGTATTACACTACTTTAGAGCTATCAGTTATTAAAACTGAATGAGATCTTCACTTTTATCATGCAATGTTTCACTACTAGAGCATTCTGTTACTGAACTGTCAAATTGTTTTGGAGATATTTTTCTTTTTGGTGGCACTGGAGCAACATCTAAGATACCCGTA
This sequence comes from Calephelis nemesis, assembly GCA_002245505.1. Classification (NCBI taxonomy): domain Eukaryota; kingdom Metazoa; phylum Arthropoda; class Insecta; order Lepidoptera; family Riodinidae; genus Calephelis; species Calephelis nemesis. The sequence continues at coordinate 629,385 of NJDD01001707.1, read as the reverse complement.
TTTCCTAAACTCTTTCCTTGATTAGTGAAAGATTTGACATCACTATTTGTTGCAGCTCTCCGAATCCCCGGTGATAGTTTTGTTCTGACTGGAGGACTTGGTGCTGCTCTAGAATATGTTGGCCGATTATCAAATATTGATAAGTCTATAAGATTTGCATCTGGAGTAAGCATAGCCGATGTTTTGCTTTTTTCTAAGGAATAGCCTTTTTCTTCAGCAGCTACTTTTGGTTGTACTGTATCATTGACATAAAACCTAGTTTTTGCATTAAACTCTTTACGTAAATGTTTATAGGCTTGCACATCAGATTTACTTCTTTCAAGTGTGAAAAGTCCATTTGTATGGAGGTGGCAGCTAAAAGATCCAGAATTCACTGTGCAAGCTGAAGTAGTAGAACCCTCGACAGATGGTGCCCATAAACAAGCTCCATCATTCCTTGGAACTAATAACAATGGATCCTGCAAAGTTAAAATATTATTAACTAAATTTTGTATCTCAATTATCACGGTTCCCCGTCCCTGTGTAAGTCCAGGCTCCTTTGCAGAATAGATCATCTGCTTTCCTGCCAGGCAGCTCGTAAAAGGCGAGCTTTGGCTTAGCATCACTGACACAGTAATATCTGACTGGGTGGTAGAGTTTTGCAGCGACACCCCCGGATTGGTACCACTGCCTTAACTTTTTCTGCCACCATAACGTGCTTGCCGTTGACATGTTCCAGTTTGGAGGATAGAGTGGCTAGTAAACTGGCTAGTAAAATCATAAAAAAATCTTTATTAAGGAAGTATAGCTGTAGGAGCACTATTTTAATATATTGTCACTTCTTTGTAACCTATCTGGGTTCTTTTTTTAAATGGTCAATGTGTTGCTAACCAAGACATAAATATGGAGATATGCAGAGTGCTCAGCCTGTGAATGCATTATTTTGCTCACGCAAGATCAAATTTTGTCGTGGTGTTGTTGGAGAAGTTGTGCAACATTCAACCACAAATAAGACTTTTGTCCTGGGGCTAAACTTCTTTTTAGAAATATGTGTGTAATTTAAGCCTCTTATAACTGTGAATATGACAATGCACTGCCTACCCCATTGCCAAACTGTCAGTGATTAACAATGTCATTTTTCACCTTTGGATGGCAGGTGAAGGTTAGCAATAAAACAAAACCACTTTTGGTGTAAATAGATATGTCTTCTAACCATCACAAAATCCACCCTCTTGAATATACATATAGGAACTATCTAGTGCCAAACCTCATGATATTGGTAGACCTGTCTGACTTCCTCTACATTAATTAACCTTTTCATATAAACACTCCGGTTTCGGAGACTCTTGGCACCACCCTTAGCTAATAATTGAGCAATCTGGTCATGGAATGTCAACCTTGGTCTCAATGGGTACCTACATCCATATTCACATATTCACAATCTCTTGTATCACTCTAATTTCATGAAAAATAATATGCTTAAAGTCTTTGATATGGCAAGTGGTACACTAGCAAATGAGTAATTAATATATTTGATTTTTCTATTGCATTGCATATCTTCAGTCAGCATTTAATTTTTAATGAGAGATTTCTTCTATTATTTACTGTCTTGTGCTTAGTAATATACTACTTTGATTATTTTTTTTTTATGGCTTTTGCCCAATTTTCTTTTAATGGGATTTCGCCAATGTCTGCGTTGTGACTAAAACACGGTACAATTGCAAGTGATCGGTATATATGCTGAAAGACAATTTTATTGATTATTATTGATTTTATTAGATATTACCTTGCCAGTAATAGAGAATATTCTAGATTGTAGAGTGTGAAGTTGATTTCTTAAGTACTCATATGTGCACTGCCTCAATTTTAGGACCCACTGTATAACATTTTCTTCACATCTTGCAGTGAATATATGTCGTTTTTCAGGTTCGTCTCTGAAAATTAAAACATTGCATAAAGTTATTAGGTATTGCAAATTGTTTTGACATGTAAAAGTAAGGAAGGCCATTAATCACCGTCAAGTAAGTATTATATACTCACAAAATCAGCTTAATAGTTTTGAATATTACCTTCAAAAACCCAAGTTATTGTCCTCTTTTAGTCTTACTCACTTCACTACTTTTGTTACTAGTTTTCAGTCTATGGCACATTCAGGCATTGCTACATTATCAATTTATGGCTTCTCAATCAGACAATCTCCAAATACCAATTAATGTATAAATAAATGCACTGAGTGGTAATAGTCCACAGAAATTATACTCAGATAAAATAACAGATAAGTGTAAATATTCCATTTAATATAAAATATTATTTATGCACATGTGGAATGTATTTTTAAGTAATCAACCACTTTTACAATTAAATGCCTACTTATAATATGTAATATGTGTGTCAGTCTACTTTCGTAATAAACATTGCCCATGAATATTCAGTTATTCAACAATTTCAGAATTTTTGTTAACTTTCTTAAGTATCAGATTATGGATTTAAAAACTTATTTTAAACAACATTTTTAAGAAATTGATATAATATACAATACAAATAATTTGTTTAAAAACTACTCAGTAAAATATTATTCTTTGTGTGGAAAACATAATGAAATGTGTACATGTTTGGCAATTTAGTTGTAAAACACAAAATAAAACTTACATGAATGATATAGAAAATGAAAATGATATATTCTGGCCATGTTCCATTTGTATTGATGAGTTTTCCATAACAAAAACACCAGCTGGATTCTTGGTGTCAAACTTTCCCATGTCACTTATTTTGAAGTAAAATAAGTAATTTTTTATAAGTCGAAACCATCTTTCTTTGAATACTGTAAATAATAATTCAAATAATTTACAGTTCAGTTAGTGTTATGAAGCACGCACTTAGAACAATGACTTAGAATAAAATATATATAATTAATAAGTCTCACCTGTTGGGTTTCTATAGGCGCCCGTATAGACTTTCCTATAATTTAATCTACCTTCTATTACGCAAGGCGAGTCGCTCAATAGAGCAAGTTCTCTAGCATTAGATTTCATTTGGATAATGTAAATTGTTTTTGTAAAAATGAAACTATTTGTTTCGCAATTCCTTCATGATTTTTATTGTAGCTTGTTCAAAAAAACACATCAGTAATTTGAAATGTAAAGCACTTGATATTAAGTTCTTAAAATTAACTTTTTAGACTAAAACACTCGAAATTAATTAAAAGCAAAACAAAATATGATTTAACTAAAAAATAGATAGGTACTAAAAATAGGTTTTTGACGTTTTGCACTTTGAAAATTGAAGTTCAAGTTTGCTATCTGTCAAACAGGACCTGACTGACCTGACATTTGATGTTGCTATTTCTGAAAAATGCTGGTGATGTAAAAATATTTTTTTTTTATTTTTCTGCTACTTACCTTTACCTACTAACGGCCATTAATAACCAAAGATAAGAGATCGTGCTATTTTAGATCAGTTATTGGGTAACCGCTGTTATTTTTCAATAATTAACAAAAACATCTTAGCAACAAATCTCTAAGACCTATCTATATCTGTAGATAGGTGATTAATTTAAGGTGTAAGTCGGTACCTATAGCCGGTACCCACTATTATATAATATCTGTCATATTGATGTAGTATCTTCGGATCTGAGCTTCGGATAGGTATTTGTATGAAGTTTTGGCGCCATCGAGAGAAAAGATGGTCGAAGTTTTTTCATAATTATTGAATTTCGTGTTGATATTGAGTGAAATTAGTCAATTTTGGTAGCATTTTGTACAATTTTGTTCAGTGAAAGTACGCAAATGAAATAATCGTGAAGAAATTAGCGTATCGTGTATTTTCTCGTTGCCGCCAAATCTCATTCCATGAGCTTTTGTAATGAGGCCACCGCATTACCCTAGAGCCTGACATGACTTACTGACGACTTATGACTGATTGAAAATTTCTACTTGACGAATGGCAAAATCCTAACGTGAAGGCCAAAACTTAAAGAAAGAAAGAAAGAAGAAGGCAGACTACAATACTCTAGAAGAAGGTATTTGTATATGTTACGCGAACGTTGAGGTTTAGAATCATTGAATCTCTTGCTAAGGAATATTGATATTCTTTGCATTGAATGGTGGGGATTATGCATTAAAATGTACATTAGTGCCAAGGGGGCAACTGTTTTTGAATATATTATGTAATTCAAAAGCGTCATAAATCATACACTTTCCAATTTACCCACATTTCATATCTTTCTTACTCTCCATATCAACTTGCTACACTTTCCTCCCCTCCCAAGCAACCAGCGTATGGCGACGCCCCTGTGTTTGCCACTTAACACATAGATGGACTTAGATATATTCTAATAATCGTGACTCCCGTTTGATTCTTAGCTACATTACATATAAATTTTGTCTGTCGTTTTTTTTATTTATAGTGTTATTTGCTGCCTTAAGCTGAACAATTGGACGCTTGATGAGCTTGTGGTGGTTCTCTGCTGGTGCCTATACCAACAAGGCATGTTTTTATTATTTCGGAAGTATATTTGTTTCACTTTATAGAAATTAAAAGCAGAATAATATAATTATTCATTTATTTTAACTTTTAGTACAAAATAAAACTAGTACACAGGGATACATCTCAAACCTAGCGTTTCAATGAAGTAAAGTCCGAGGCTTACGACAAAAAGTCTTCACATTTGTACTATTTTAGATACTAACGCCACACTGATTAGCTCTTTTCCTATTACAAAACAAAAAACATAATCTAAACTGAATAATGTTATCACTCTTCGAGGACAAACTTTTCCGCCTAATTTAAATTACACTACATATCTTACTACTTCCGAACCAATTTACAAGCTTAATTAGAATACAATTACATAATTTTGAGGTTTGGAGCGGCATTGATGAGTTTCAGGCACAATCAAACCAGTGCTCCCCAATGTCTAGAATACACGAAAAGTTTAATCGTAAAGTCAACACTTATGTCAAATTATATGTCGCCGGTTCATGTTATTAGCTTCATAAAGCCTTTCTTCTTTCTCTTTTTGTCTTATCCAATATTTTCATTACTCTCGATTCGAAAATACAGTTCTAAACGAACCAATTATTGAGTCTCCGACGACCGCGTCTGTTTTTGGTCTAAATCTTTTTAAAGTGCAAACGTCATTTTCATTCAAGTTGAATTTTATTTTTTAATACTCGTTTTATGTGAAACCTAAGTTATTACCACAGTACATAACACTACCCAAATTCGCAAATCAAACATTTCTATAGGAGTGAAATATTCACGAGGCACTTCATTATGAATTTATTGTTCATTATTAAAAAAAAGTTGATTAACAACAAAATAATCAACAAATAATATCACAACTTTTAAGTTTGTCTTGTTTAACACTTCACTTCTATAGTGATGGCTGATTTGCGAATTAAAATATCGATGAAAAAACATTCCAGTTACTCTGGCTCCGACTTGGCTAGATTTAATATACTGAATGTGACAAAATTTATAAAAAGTAATTTATTAGATGATGTAAACCTTTCATGTATTGTAAACATTTTATCTTGAAGTTCCTTTCAATGAACACAAATTTTCGTTCTTAAGTTATCAATCCTCCGTACCATTCCAGTAACATTATTGCACTTCAATTTCTGCTGGATATAATTCTTAAGAATTAAGTTTCTTCAAACGATTTCTAGTTGTAAGCCAGACGACAAAAAACTTTCGTACATAACTATTACAATACAACCGATATGTCTTGGCCGCTGAGTGCAAAGCCTAGTGCAAAACGCGAATATTCATTAAAATAAAACAAACAGAACAGTTAAAACTATTTTGTATCTGCGTCTCTTTTGCGTCTATTTTGTATACAGTTAAAACTATTTTGTATCTGCGTCTATTTTGTATCTTGGACGAACTTCAGAGTAGCCAAAACATACCGGCTGTAGTGTAAAAAGATCAAAAACGCTGTCTCAGTGTGTTTTGCCAACAATTGATTATTACATGATTTCTCAAATTAAAACATACAATAATTTAAATCAGTTTAAAATTCCTACAAGTAATACATAAAAATATTTACATTTTCGAAACACCGAGAAAGAAGTTTCTCTTTATTATTACCAGAAAAGTATTTTTACTTCATATGTCACTTCATACGTTTAAAAATTGACACATCTTAAAATATTTAAAACACAAAATCAACAAACATTCCGGTCACGAAATAAAAAGAAATTTCATAAAAATAACATATTAATTAATAAGAGTGTAATACAATAAAATAAAATAATAAACTTTCGTCGATATTTATACACATCTTTACTAATCGTAAACGTATCTACATTTTAACAGTAGATAATAATAAACAGGGTTTACTCAATTATATACACTTTCGAAATTTAAATTCAATTGTATTACAAAAAATATAAGGATTTTGAGAAGCGATTCTGATCTTTTCACCACGTAACAATTGCCTTGCCTATCCACAATTAATTTTCAATATTCACAGTGAAATTCTAAGTCTAATGTTATAGATAATATATATAAACACGCAAACCATTATTTATTAAATTGTATAAACTCAAAAACCACTATCAAAAATTAAGTAAACATTGATTTATAATTTTGGGTGTCGGTAATGTCCGAATGAAAGTCAGCTTTAAATTTTGGTGTAGAAAATATACAATAAAATTGCGACGGGCTCCCTTTTAATGCAACGTGTTTTGATTAAAAAAAATACATGTACTCAAGGACGTCAATCATTTTTTAATCACAAAACTTTGACTTAATGTCAGATCCAAACGTGTTAATTGAGTGCGGCAGTTAGACCAGAATCACAATCTAAACACACGATGCGGATTTTAAATATAGAAAAATATCGGTCTATACTTTTCTGACTTATATGAAAAATCAGATAATAAATTAATTGTGCTCGTGAAGGGTAAGTGTTACAAACGTTGATCAGTTTTTATTGTAACTTGTACTCCTATTCATATATCATATATTCAGGTCAAATTTGGAAGGAGTAATTTACTGGTTACGAGCTACCAATAATAATAGAAAAGTATTGTAACGTCGTGCAATTTTTTTTTTCAATATAATAAGAAAGAAAGTATCACAAATATGTTTTATTTTAGTAACTTAAGAACCGTTTCTATCGAAACAAATAAAGATCAAGTTTCTTAAAGATTTAAAAAAAGAAAAGATCAAACAATGCAATGCATGAAAATGAATTTTTAAGAACATAAATATGTTAAAGGAAGAAGTGCACAATAAATAAGAGAAGAGAAAATTAATAATGGTCAAATAATGGTTCTTTTAGTAACCAAAACAAAATTTACTCCTGTAACTTGTAAATAATTAAAAAAAATATACGAAAAACGCTGACATTTCAATCGAAATATGTGTGTAACGGCAATTTTCAACAACCTATCTACAGTGAGAGGTAGAGATTCGTTAAAATATTTTTATATAATTTAACCGGATTTCAAACTACTTCTTACCGTAGATATGTAAAAAATTACCGTATCAGAACAAAACATTACTTCCGATATTACAGCAGTAGGGAAACGTCATGTATAAAAATTTAATTTACAATTACTATTACCAATTATAAGGCGGATATTTTATGAGCCGTTATCTTATAGTTATCGCCAATACGTAGAAAACGTGATATCTGGATGATACGATGCAGTTACAAATATTTAAATGTTGCAAAAATGGCTAGCGTCATAATAAGTAACGTTCGTCACTTCAAAGTATTTAACTGAAATTTAGTGTATGAAATCCTGGATATACCCTGTTCTAGCATTAATTAATATCTATTGTTGGCCTGCATTTCCTACCAAACTAGCAATCCTATATGTCCCAGTTGCAATAGCAAACTTCACATAGTATTTTTTTTAAGTTCAAAGTGAAGTTAGTTATTTACTCCTTACATTATAACTTTTTTATTTATAGCGCAAAGTACTTTTCGTGTTTCATATGTTAATTTAGGGCTAAATATTTTAAAAAATGTCAAATACAAGCCAACTAGCATTTCTATCCCAAATTCTAATGAATAACTTTAGTAAACTATTTCGTACTGCTACGTATTCTCACTATAACAACAATTTAACCATTTTGAGATTGTGCACTCAAAGATACGCCTTCTGATATTTTTGTAACATAAAAAAAATATCCAAGTAGTAGCCCCTAGGTTGATATACATTTGTTATTCGATACCCTTGTAAGCTGAAAACTAAAGTGTACATTATGTCAAGTTTACAATATATTTTGAAATCTGATTGCTAAGAAAATTTTCTTTACATGGCCATGCGAAAGGGGGACGCCCTTTCGCATGGCCATGTGAAGAAAAAAAAATTGAAATTATGTGTAAGTTATCCCAATGTTCATAATATATTTTCAAAATAAAATTGCTTAAGAAGTCATTATTCTTTAATGTAAACCGTTAACATAAATATCTCATTGACAAAATTAAGATCACATTTTTGAGTTACAGTTAAAAAGTATAAAATGACTGATAAAAGGATTGTATCTCCTCAATAATCGAACACAAAAAATTACTGCTTGTAGGTAAATATCATTACAAATGTATTGCGGACCAGGAGCTGTTGTCAAAAATCCATTAAATACCAAACCCATTCCACATTTGTTTCCACCAAATCGTTATATTTGGCACAATCGATAAATCGGTATTACGAATGTCATTAAGTTTGTTTGTAGCAGCATATTCAGTGCAGTTCCTCGATTACATCTATTTAGACTATTTATATAAAAAATAATTTATATTTTGTGCTCAAGTAAAATTTAGGTTCCACACATTAATTACAAGTTTGAATCGTATCACATGAGTGAATGTTTATACTATGTATAAATTAATTAAGATATAACAAGAGAATTTACCAAAAGAAAGGTCTATTCAAATAGAAGGACCATAGCAATAGAAACTCTATTGCATTTGATATCATTTCGATGTTGACATGTTGCATTGGATCTCGCATATTAATTTAAAAAATCTGCACAAATATTGGAGTTTTTATTGCTTCCGATTTACATTTTCAAACATAGAATTTTACTTTGACACAATCTTTTTAACATTCCAAAATTTTTATTTTTGTATCCAATTTTATATATTTGTTGGACACATCAAACAAAGAACACATACCTATTATAATTGCTTATTATCATTGGTGTCACTTTCCGATGATACGTGATTTTGGTTAAAAAAAAAACATCACAGTATGTTTTCGTAAATGAAAAAAATAAAACATAATTGGAGGTTGCAGATAATACATTTGTATGAAGATTATTGCATTTGAACAGTCAGTAAAAATTTATTATCTGTGTTACATTATCATTAATCGTTTCTTGTGTATATTTAAAATCGCTAAGTCTATTATTTTTGAATCATATAAAATAATAATTAATTAAGGCAGTGGTCTGAACCCATAGTCGAATTCCATAGGAAGCTTAATTCACTAGTAGTAATATTCACATAAATTTACACCCGAACTACTTCACCACAAACGTCAATATATATACAAGTGCGCGTCCGCGGCGGACTCCCGAAGCGATGCTAACATTATTCAGGCGGACCTCTCCGCGGCCAACCGACCAAACACAAAACACGAACGCGAACGCCCCGACACTAACACCTAAATGAACACATGAAATACAATCCGGCCGCCGTGACGAGGAGCTATAGCCTAGTATTAAATAATTACAGGGTGAGGTGTAGAGCTAGAGAATGTACATTTTTTACAAGGAGTGCGGTCCG